>JAJIBD010003904.1:0-63340 GCA_021461705.1 Cryptotis parvus | reverse complement strand
AAAAAGGACACAAGCAGAACTCCCGACTGTGTGTTGGAGTTTCTTTGGGAAGATAAATAACCTCTCATGAACAGGCAACCAACTAGTCTCTTTTTTCTGGATAGCATACATAATCATTAGTATGTTTGGGAGAAAGTATGAAAGATGTCCATGGTAGAGAAACACAGAAAGGAGTGGAGGTTAGGAAGTAAGAAAACACTTGTGGGCTAAAGCACAAAATTTTACTCAATGAAAGCGTAGAGGGGTCTCAAACTTATCCTTTTTTTTCAAATATGGTGAAAATAAAAGCCAGTGAAGAAAACACCCTGTCTGAGTATGTACACTCAGAAATTACAGTAAATAGATGAAGCCGAGGGGCCAGCAAAATACATAAAACAACTGCTAAGAGACCTCAAGAACACATTAACAGTTGCACAGTAATAGTTGGAGACTTCAACACTGCTCTATCAACGATGGATAGATCAACAAGACTGAAACTCACCAAGAACATATTGGCCCTGAAGGAAGAAATGGAAGAAAAGAGAGCTAGTGGATATATACAGGGCTTTTTCATGCCAAAAAAGCTGAATACACATTTGTCTCTAGTGCACATGGAACATTCTCAAAGATAGACCACATGCTGGGCCACAAAGCATACCGAATAAAATAAAACAGATAGAAATTGTGTCAGCTATCTTTTCAGACTCATGATGCAACTGAAAATGGAAGTTAACCTTACACAGAAACAGGAGTCAAACCAAACACCTAGAAACTGAACAGCTCACTCTGAACAACCAATGGGTCATAGAAGAAATCAAACAGGAAAATCAAAAGATTTCTGAAACAAATGAAAATGAAGACATTAACCATAAGAACTTGTGGGGCAAGGCAAAAGCCGTGTTAAGAGGGAAATTATACATCATGACCACTGGGATTCATCCCGGGAATGCTAGGATGGTTCAACATTCGCAAGTCAGTCAACATAATACATGATATCAATAAGAGAAAAAATAAAAACCATATGATCCTATCAATAGATGCAGAGAAAGCATTTGACAAGATCCAGCATGGGTTCATGATTAAAACCCTACAGAATAATGGGAATTGAAGGGACCTTCCTCAAGATAGTTACAGCCATCTACCAAAAGCCCCCAGCAAGCATCATTCTAAATGGGGAAAAAATTGAAACTCTTCCCATGAGATCAAGGACAAGACAAGGTTGCCCACTCTCACCTCTGTTATTCAATATAGTACTGTGAAGTACTTGCCGTAGCCATCAGAGAAAGAAAAGGACCTCAAGGACATCCAGATAGGTAAGGAAGAAGTCAAGCTTTCATTATTCGCAGATGACATAGAGAACCCAAAACTGTCTACCAAAAAACTCCTAAAAACAATAGACACATATTTTAGAGTGGCAGGATACAAAATCAACAACCAAAACTCGGTGGCTTCCCTATATAAAAATAACAAAAAAGAAAGGGATATTAAGGAAACGATTACATTCAATTTTGTGCCTCAGAAAATTAAATACCTAGGAATCAACTTAACCAAGTGTGTAAAGGACCTGTACAAAGAAAACTACAAGATACTGTTCCAAGAGATAAAAGAGGACACGAGGAAATGGAAACATATTCCCTGTTCATGGATGGGGAGAATCAACATTGTCAAAATGAAAATACTCCATAGAACTCTGTAAAGATTCACTGTGGTCCCTATAAGGATACCCATGACATTCTTCAAATAAATTGACCAAACGCTCCTGAAATTTGTAACCAACAATAAACCCCCAAGGATAGCTAAAGCAAATCTCCGGAAAAAGATGGGAGGCATCACCTTTCCCACCTTGAAACAGTACTACAAGGCAGCAGTAATTAAAACAGCGTGGCATTGGAATAAAAACAGACCTGTGGACCTATGGAATAGAATTGGGTATCCTGACACCCAACCTCAAACACATGATCATTTAATCTTTGATAAAGGTGCAAAGAGTCCAAACTGGAATAAGGAAAACCTCTTCAACAAGTGGTGTTGGGAAAACTGGGCAGCGACATGTAAAAAAATGAATTTGGAAATGTGTCCAACACCAGGCACAAAAAATCAGATCAAAATGGATTAAAGATCTCAATATCAGACCTGAATCCATAAAGTACATTGAAGAAAATATAGGAAAAACCCTCCATGACATTGAAGCTAAAGGCATCTTCAAAGGTGAAACATCACTAACAAAGCAACTAGAAGAAAAGATAAACATATGGGACTACATGAGACTAAAAAGCTTCTGCACCTAAAAAGAAACAGTGACTAAGATACAGAGACAGTCCACAGAATGGGAAAGAATATTCACCCTATACCCATCTGACAAGGGGTTAATATCCAGAATATATCAGGCACTGGTAGAACTTTACAAAAAAAAAAATGGGAAGAAATGAACAGAAACTTCAACAAGGAAGACATTCGAATAGTCAAAAAAAATTATGAAAAAATGCTCATCATCACTGATCAGGGAGATGCAAATCAAAGCAATGAGATGTAGTTTTACACCAGAGACTGGCACATATTCAAAAGAGCAAGAACAAGTGCTGGTGTGGATGTGGGAAAAGGGGACACTCATCCATTGTTGGTGGGAATGCCGGCTGGTACAGCCTTTCTGGAAAAAAAAATGGGCATTCATCCAAAGACTAGAAATTGAACTCTCATTTCACCCATCCATACCACTCCTGGGAATATAGTCAGGGAAGCCAAAAATACACAGCAGAAACACCATCCCTACTTCTATGTTCATAGCAGCATTATTCACAATAGCCAGAGTCTGGTAACAACCAGAGTTCCCGAGAATTGATGACTGCATAAAGAAGCTTTGGTACGTCTACACAATGGAATACTATGCAGCTGTTAGGAAAAATGAAGTTATAAAATTTGCCTATGAATGGATGGACATGGAGATTATGTTCAGCGAAATTAGCCAGAAGGAGACAGATACAGAATGACTGCATTTATTTGCATGACATAAATATATATGTGCATATTATGATACCAATATCCAAGGTCAAGTGAAACATGTATCAGGTCTTGTCAAGGGTGCAATTTATCACAAACGTGTGGGAGTCAGAGGCTAGGTAAGACAGAAAATGGAACAGTGTGCTAACAATTGTCGAAAGAACTAATACCAACCTAGAACTGAGCATTAAATACAGGCAAAAAGATACACATGACACCCCTTTCATGTATGTTCTGTAATCAGTAGTCTTGAAGGGAAGGAAAAGTGAAAGAGAAAGGGAAAGAAATAAAGAACCTGCCATGGAGGCGGGCTGGGGGGGGTGAGGGAACCGGGGACATTGGTGGTAGGAGATGGGCACCGGTGGAGTGACGGGTGCTGGAACACTCTATGACCAAAACCCAAATATGAACTTTTTAATTGTATATTTTTTAATTGTATATCTCACTGTGGTATAATAAAATACTTTAAAAAAAGAAGCTAGATTAATAAAAGTTAATACTGGGGGGAAAAATGAAACACCCTATATGGGACCAGAGCTATAGTCCGGGTAGGGCATTTGCCTTGCACGTGGCCGGCCTGTGCGGGCCCAAGTTCGATCCCCGGCATCCCATATGGTCCCCCGAGCACTGCCAGGAGTAGTTCCTGAGTGCAGAGCCAGGACTATCCCCTGAGCATCACGGGTGTGACTCAAAAAGCAAAAAAAGAAACACCCTGTTAGGTAAAGAGTAATCAAATATTTTCCAGTATGCCAACTGTTAACGGTGAGGAAAACTGAAGTACTCACTGATTAGTGGGTATTGACACTGCTTAATACACTGAAAATTGCAGTTCAGGGTATAAGCAAGACTACAATGAAAACAGTAAAACGTGCACTGAAGCAAGACCTGCTTTTGAAAGCTAACGCTGCCTGAGCAGCCCACAAATAGAATGCAGCAATGAGAATCAAATTCCAGCATGTGACACACTGAAGGGTAAACAAATCTGCTCAAATATGTACAAAATATTGTCATTACTCGTAAGATATCATTACTCATAAGATCTCCACCCAGCAGATTCAAACCCAATACATCAAGATCCTTTGTGAGCTGTAGTACGGATTCACCACCAGGATCTCACCATTCTACAAAGTGATCATTGATGTCAAAAGAGGGGTTCGACAGGGTGATACCGTTTCACCAAAACTCTTCAGCGACACCCTCGAATGGGACTGAAGATAGATGGTCGGCAACTACACCACCTCCGCTTCACTGATGACATCGTTGTAATAACACCAAACATTAGCCAAGCGGCATGTCTACAGCTGAATCTAAAGAAAACCATGTTTATGAAAAATTAACTAGTTCCAGAGGCCCCCATTCACTCTCAATGGAACAGACATCTCTCAATGCAGCAGTTATGTGTACCTAGGCCGAGAAATCAACCTGAGGAACGACCTAAAACCGGAGCTGCGCAGGAGGAAGAGAGCGGCATGGAATGCCTTCAAAGACATCAAAGAAATAGCTAAAAGGACAAAGAACCTCCGGCTCCGGGCACATCTCTTCGACTCTACCGGTTCTCCCTGCATTAACATACGCCTCAGAAACCTGGGCCCTACGAAAGCAGGATGAGAATGCTATTCGGGTCTCCCAGAGAGGAATCGAAAGAGCTATGCTTGGAATATCACGCCTCACTCAAGTGAGAGAAGGAATCCGGAGTTCTGACCTCCGTCGCTATTCCAGAATCAGGGACGCTGTCTCGTTTGCCAAGGCATCCAAAATCAGATGGGCTGGACATGTAATGCGATTTGGAGACAACGGCTGGAATAGAGCCGTTACTGACTGGATACCACGGGATGTCAAAAGATCACGTGGCCGCCCACCTACAAGATGGTCAGACTTCCTTGTCAAGACCCTGAAGGAATGGTTTGAGACTCTTCATATTCCTGAATCAACCAGATGCCATTGGGCTACATTGGCACGTGATAGGGTCCAATGGAAAAGTTACTGGTGCCCGCTCGAGCAAATCGATAACGGGATTCAAGTGATCAAGTGATGTACAAAATTATTGCAAGCAGGTTCATTTTAGTATATCAATGCGTGATCAACTGATCAATGCAATTCCTGTGTTTAATGGAATGGGACCTTTGAGGTGTTGCAGGTGTGACTGCAGTGCCCAGCTGCGTCGGTAGGTGGCAGACAGAAGATAGGTTTGTCTGCACCCAGGGCTCTGACATATGGTTTCACAGAAAGACCGGGCCCCCAGGGATGAACCCAGAGCAGAGGAAGAGTATGGCAAGCTACCCGTGGTGTATTCGATATGCCAAAAACAGTAACAATAATGGACATAATTCCCAACTAATGAAGACATTACTGGTGCAATAGAACTAGGCCATGCAGGTGACTACGTGAGAATGGAAGAAAATTGAAGGTTTTGGCAATTAGTAAATACCAGTACTCAGAATACAAATATCACGTGATTGTATACACACCTGCATGCAAGTCAAGGAAACTATTCCCAAAGGGTATCACTGGTGCCCGCTCTAGCAAATAGATGATCAAAGGGAAGATCGTGATCGTGATTGTGATCACTATATCACTGTCTTCCCGATCATCATCGATTTGCTCGAGCGGGCACCAGTAACATCTCCATATGTCCTGCCTCATGCAAGTAAAGCCCAAGGGCACCTGTTTGCTCCAGGAACATAAAGAGCCTCAAACCATTCATCAGGTCATGGGAATGAGCTCTATTATTGTTACTGCTACTTGGCGTATCAAATACGACATGGGTAGCTTGCCAGGCTCTGACGTGCAGGTAGCATACTCTTGTCATCTCTAAATCCAGCATTTATTGATGAACCTGGCTGTGATAGACTCATCTGCTGGGTGGAGTTCTAACGAGAGGGAAGTCCGGATGTGGAAAATGGAGGCCCTCATGGAGTGGGGGGTCGTCTGGCTTCTTGCGAGGCTCTGCTGGGGTGGCGGGCCAGGGCTAGAACCCGCCATCCATCCCAGGCACCTCGTGTTTGGGCACAGGGAGAGACAGTAGGAGCTCTGCCCCATGTCTGAGAGTCTCTCTGCCCCATGTCTGAGAGAGACTCCTAAAGGGTGTACACATTAAATTGCAACCAAAAAAAACAGCATACTTTGATAATAGAATTAGTGCAAAAACCGCTATTGTAAATGTCCATGCTTTAAATTATCACAAACGTGTGGGAATCAGAGGCTACATAAGACAAAAAAATGGAAGTGTGCTAACAATTGTCGAAAGTACTAATACCAACCTAGAACTGAGCATTCTAGAACAGGAAACCTAGAAGAGGCAAAACAATACACATGACAACCCTTTAATGTATGTCCTGTAATCCACAATCTGGAAGTGAAGGGAAAAAAGAGAGATAGAGAGAAAGGTAAAGAAATAAAGAACCTTCCATGGAGTGGGGCTTGGGGTGGGAGGAGGGAACCGGGGACTTTAGTGTTGGGAGATGGGCACTGGTGATGGGATGGGTGCTGGAACACTGGAAAACCCAAATATGAACATCTGTGTAATTTTTTATCTCACGGTGGTATAATAAAACTTAAAAATGGAATCTCATTCTCGTGGGATGTGCGGCTGGCCGGGCGGGAGCCTGGGGTCCTGGTAGAGCCCCAGGCCTCAGCAAAAGGTGGAACTACAACCCTCAGAAGTCCGAGCGGAAGCGAAGTAAATGGACATTTTGAACTCTCATGCTGGCCTATCCCAGCCTCAGGTATTCTCTGTGGGGTTGTGGCTGGTCAGGCAGGCAGCTGCTCATGCTGCCGCTTATTAATACAAAAACTAGGAAATTCAACACCAAGGGAAGGGAACATCCTCAAGAAAAAGAAACAGTACACTAGAGGAATCTAACACTGAACACGGCAACACCATGAGGAAACAAGGCAGATCCCCTGTTCGAAAAACAGATGAAGAAATCAACCCTGAAGACTCGAAAAAGAATGCAGACGTGCATAATCTCTGACAATAAATTTAGAGCAGAAATTGGTAGGATGTTTAATGAGCTCAACGAAAAAATGGAGCAGATGTCCACTAAAATGCGGGAGAACATAAACGAAATGGTTGAAACGACGGTCAATAAATTACAGGAGGAAATGAGAGCAGAAATGAGAACCATGCAAATAGAAATATCATCGCCTAAAATCTGAGTAGATGAAATGAAAAACACAATCGGGGCTCTCAACAGTAGGATGACAGCAGCGGAAGAGAGAATCAGTGCGACTGAAAATGAGTTGCAGAAATCACTCATAACTACATAAGATGGAAAAAGACCGGATAATGGATCAGCAACTGAACAGAGAACAATGGGATGAAGCCAGGTGGAACAACATAAGAATCAGAGTCCCTGAGGAACAGGAAAGAAACCAATATAATTTCTTATAAAGAAATTATAAGAGTTAAAAACATCTCGGCTGAAAAGTTACCCGAGTTAAAGGACGAAGGCATCCAGATCCAAGAAGTCCGATGCATAACAGCAAGAAGAGACCCCAATAGAAAGATGCCAAGACACATCCTAGTCCAAGACACATCATAGACCGAGACATAATTCTTCAGACAGCAAGAGCAAAGAGCATTGTATACAAAGGAGCATACATACATTCGACTTTCAGCAGACTTCTCAAAAGAGACCCTCCAAGCCTGAAGGCAGTGGTGGGATATGGTAAAAAAAAACTCAATGAAATGAATGTCACAACAGAAACCACAGAAATACAAAAGATCATCAGAGATTACTATGAGAGCCTGTATGCCACGAAACAAGAGACCCTAGCTGAAATGGACAAATTCATGAATTCCTATAGTCTCCCAAGTCTGCAACAAGAAGATTTGGAATACCTCAACAAACCTATCTCCATTGAGGAGATGGAATCGGTAATCAAGTCTCCGCAAAACAAAAGCCCAGGTCCACATGGATTCACCAGTGAATTCTACCAAACCTTTAAAGAGGACCTACTCCCAATTCTTTCAAAGCTCTTCCAGAAATTTGAAGAAACAGAAACACTCCCAAATAGCTTTTACGAGACACATATCACCCTCATACCCAAAGCAGACAAAGAAGTCACAAAAAAAGGAAAACTACAGACCAATCTCCCTGATGAACACATGTTGCAGGACACCTAAAAGCCTAGGCCTCTGCATCTGCCCTGGATTGCCTCCTGCAGGTCACTTCATAGAAAGGGGGTAGTCTGAATGTGGCAGTCATATCTGACCATGTATTCTGAACTTGCTGGTATAAATATTCTCTCATGCTACCACAATCATCGTGGGACTAACTAGATCTTACCAGCATATTTGCCTGGCCACGTTGGATCCCTAAGTAATTAGACCAGAGAGAAATGCTGTTTGGCATGGCTCCCTGATATACTCAAAGGCAGCTAAAATAAAAAACTACCACGAAGTAGAAGAGACTTGTGAAGGCTTGGAGAAATATTTAACTGCCATTATGATTAGTCTTTGGTACAGAGACATGCCATCCCAGAAACCCCCTTCTCTACCCTATAAAGGCATTTCCAGGCAGATCTTGGCTCAAAATATTAGCATAATAAAGGGCCTAGGTGAGGTGCAGAGAGGGATTACCTAAGGGCATTTGACCCTCCCTGCTTTCCATAACAGTGGGAGGGAGGTCCGAGTTGCAGGGGTATAATACTAGCCTGCTTCCTCTCTCGCATGCTTTTTTTGGGCTCTCTGTGAGCTCGCACCCTTCTTGGGAGTCTTGTCTTCTCCTTTTACAGGGCCTTTAACAAGTGGTGGCCACCATCTTGGCCTACACGTGTCTTGGGTCTAGCTGGGAATCCTAAGCACAGGGTTTTTGCTATTGCTGACTTGTATGCCTGAACCTATGATAAGTAAAGCCTTTTAAAACTGCATCAGGGGCACCTGGGGCTGTGGTAGAGCCCCAGGTCTCGGCAGAAGGTGGAACTACAACCCCCCAGAAGTCCTAGCGGAACTGGAAGAAAACGGTCATTTTGAACTCTCACACCGGCCTGACTCCACCTCAGGTAACCTCCCTGAGGTGTGTGGCTGGCCGGGCGGGCAGCTGCTCATGCCGCCGCTTATTAATAGAAAAACTAGGAAATTCAACACCAAGGGAAGGTAATACCCTCAAGAAAAAAGAAACAGTACACCAGAGGAATCTATCCCTGAACACCACAACACCATGGGGAAACAACACAGACCCCCAGCTCAAAGAACAGATGAAGGAATCGACCCTGAAGACTCAACAAAGAATACAGATGTGCATGATCCCTCTGACAATGAAATTAGAGAAGAAATTGGTAGGATGTTTAAGGAGTTCAATGAAAAAATTGAGCAGATGTCCAATAAAATACAGGTGAACATAAACGAAGCAGTTGAAAGGGCTGTCAATAAACTACGGGAGGAAATGAGAGCAGAAATGAGAACCATGCAAACAGAAATATCATCGCTTAAAAACTCAGTAGACAAAATGAAAAAACACAATCGGGGCTCTGAACAGTAGGATGACAACAGCGGAAGAGAGAATCAGTGAGAGTGAAGATGAGCTGCAGAAAGCACTCAGAGATCTACATAAGACGGATAATGGATCAGCAACGAAACAGAGAACAATGGGATGAAGCCAGGCAGAACAACATAAGAATCATAGGAGTCCCAGAGGGACAGGAAAGTAACCCCAAGGAAATTAAAAGTTAAAAACATCCTGGCTGAAAAGTTCCCCGAGTTAAAGGACGAAGGCATCCAGATCCAAGAAGCCCGACGCATACCAGCAAGAAGAGACCCCAATAGAAAGACCCCAAGACACATCCTAGTCAAAGTAATGGATGCCATAGACAGAGACATAATTCTTCCGGCAGCAAGATCAAAGACGGAAATTGTATACAAAGGAGCATCCATTCGACTTTCAGCATACTTCTCAGAAGACACCCTCCAAGCCCGAAGGCAATGGTGGGATGTAGTAAAAAAACTTAATGAAATGAAAGCCTCAGCAAGAATTTTTTATCCGGCTAAACTCTCGCTCAGATATGAAGGACAGATATACAACTTCTTGGAAAAAACAACAGCTTAGGAACTTTGTAAAATCAAAACCAACCTTAAAAAAAGGACTGAAAGATCTACTATAAGACAAGACATAACCCAAAAGAACAACCAACCTATACAGAAAGATGGCACAAAATCCCACGACAATAATCTCTCTCAATGTCAATGGTCTAAATGCACCAGTTAAGAGACACAAAGTGGCACAATGGATCAAAAAATTGAATCCAACAATCTGCTGCCTGCAAGAAACAGACCTGAACAATCGGAGCAAAGACAGGCTCAAAATAAAAGGCTGGAAAACAATCCTTCATTCAAACAACCCATCCAAAAAGGCTGGGGTAGACTTCAAAGAAGACATTGACAGCAACACAATTGTAGTTGGAGACTTCAACACTGCTCTATCAACCCTGGATAGATCAACAAGATTGAAACTTACCAAGGAAATACTGGCCATTAAAGAAGAGATGGAAGAAAGAGGGCTGGTAGACATATACAGGGCATTTCATCCCCAAAAAAGCTGAATACACTTTCTTCTCCAGTGCACAAGGAACATACTCCAAAAGAGATCACATGCTGAGCCACAAATCATACCTCCATAAAATCAAGAAGATAGAAATTGTGCCAACTATTTTTTCAGACCATGAGGCACTGAAAATAGAAGTTAATTGTACACAAAAACGGAGACCAATACCAAGTACCTGGAAACTAAACAGCTCACAGCTGTACAACCAGCAAGTCATAAAAAGAAATCAAAGAGGAAATCCAAAGATTCCTGGAAACAAATGAGACTGAAGACACAAATTACCAGAACTTGTGGGATACAGCAAAAGCAGTGTTAAGAGGCAAGTTCATAACTCTTCAAGCATTCATCAGAAAAGAAGAAAAGGCCATCATAAACAGTCTGACTTCACAACTTAAGATCTTAGAGAGTGATCAACAAAAGGAGCCCAACCCAAGCAGAAAGAAAGAAATAATAAAACTTAGAGCAGAAATCAATGAGATGGAATGTCAAAAAACAAAACAAGAAGATCAATGAAACCAAAAGATGGTTCTTTGAAAAAATAAACAAGATTGACAAACCACTTGCAAGACTTGTAAGAAAAGGAAAAGAGAGAACCCAAATAAATAGAATCAGAAATTAAAACGGGAACGTCACAACAGAAACGACAGAAATTCAAAAGATCATCAGAGATTACTATGAGAGCCTGTACGCCACAAAACAAGAGAACCTAGAAGAAATGGACAAATTCCTGAATTCCTACAGCTTCCCAAGTCTGCAACAAGAAGATTTGGAATACCTCAACAAACCTATTTCCATCGAGGAAATAGAATCGGTAATCAAAAGTCTCCCCAAACACAAAAGCCCAGGTCCAGATGGATTCACCAGTGAATTCTACAAAACCTTTAAAGAGGACCTACTCCCAATTCTTTTTAAGCTCTTCCGGCAAATTGAAGAAACAGAAACACTCCCAAATAGCTTTTATGAGGCACATATCACCCTGATACCCAAAGCAGACAAAGATGCCACAAAAAAAGGAAAACTACAGACCAATCTCCCTGATGAATACAGATGCTAAGATCTTCAACAAAATACTAGCAAATAGAATCCAAAGAGTCATCAAAAAGATTATACACCATGAACAAGTGGGATTCATCCCGGGAATGCAAGGATGGTTCAAGATCCGCAAGTCAATCAACATAATACATCACATCAACAAAAAGAAAAATAAAAACCATATGATCGTATCAATAGATGCAGAGAAGGCATTTGACAAGATTCAACACCCGTTCATGATGAAAGCTCTCCGTAAAATGGGGATTGAAGGAACCTTCCTCAAGATAATCCAGGCCATCTACTCCAAGCCCACAGCGAGCATCATTCTCAATGGGGAAAAACTGAAAGCCTTCCCCTTAAGATCAGGAACAAGACAAGGCTGCCCACTCTCACCACTTCTATTCAATAGAGTACTGGAAGTACTTGCCATAGCAATCAGGGAAGAAAAAAGACATTAAGGGCATCCAGATAGGAAGGGAAGAAGCCAAGTTATCACTATTTGCAGATGACATGATATACCTGGAAAACCCGAAACTCTCTACCAAGAGGCTCCTAGAAATAATACATTCCTATAGCAGAGTAGCAGAGTACAAAATCAATACCCAAAAGTCAATGGCCTTCCTATATGCACACAGCGAAAGAGAAGAAAGGGACATTAAAGAAACTATCCCAGTCACAATTGCGCCGCAGAAAATCAAATATGTAGGAATCAGTTTAAAAAAGAATGTAAAGGATCTCTACAAAGAAAACTATAAAACGTTACTTCAGGAAATAAAAGAAGACCTGAGGAAATGGAGACATATTCCCTGCTCATGGATTGGAAGGATTAACATTACAAAATGGTAATACTCCCTAGAGCTTTATACAGATTCAATATGGTCCCTATAAAGATACCCATGATGTTCTTCAAAGAAATTGAACAAACACTCCTGAAATTTGTATGGAATAATAAAACTCCACAAATAGCTAAAGCAATCCTTGGGAAAAAGAAGATGGGAGGTATCACTTTCCCCAACCTCAAGCTCTACTACAGAGCAGCTGTAATTAACACAGTGTGGTATTGGTATAGAGACAGACCTGTAGACCTATGGAATAGAACTGAGTATCCTGAAACACGTTCTCAAATATACAACCACTTAATCTTCGATAAAGGAGCAAAAAATATTAAGTGGAGCAAAGAAAGCCTCTTCAACAAATGGTGCTGGGAAAAATGGGCAGCTACATGTAAAAAAATGAACTTAGACCTCCTTCTAACGCCATGCACAAAAGTCAGATCAAAATGGATTCTAGATCTCAACATCAGACATGAATCTATAAGGTACATAGAAGAAAACATAGGAGAAATGCTCTACGACATCGAAACGAAAAGAATCTTTAAAGACGACACATCACTGACCAAGCAAATGGAAGCAAAGATAAACAAATGGGATTATATAAAACTAAAAAGCTTCTGCACCTCAAAAGAAATGGTGACCAAGATACAAAGACAATCCACAGAGTGGGAAAGGATATTGACCCAATACCCATCTGACAAGGGGTTAATATCCAGGATATATCAGGCACTGGTAGCCCTTCACAAGAAAAAAACAGCCAACCCCATCAAAAAATGGGGAGAAGAAATGAACAGAAGCTTCCAAAAAGAAGAAATTCGAATGGCCAAAAGGCATATGAAAAAGTGCTCTTCATCTTTAATCATCAGGGAGATGCAAATCAAAACAACAATGAGGTACCATCTCACACCACAGAGACTGGCACACATCCAAAACAGCAAGAACAACCAGTGCTGGCGTGGATGTGGGGAAAAAAGGACTCTCATCCACTGTTGGTGGGAGTGCCGACTGGTCCAGCCCTTTTGGAAAACAATATGGGCATTCCTCTGAAAACTAGATATTGAGCTCCCATTTGATCCAGCAATAGCACTCCTGGGAATATACCTGAGAGACCGAAAAACACATAGCAGAAACACTATCTGTACTTCTTTATTCATCTCTGCGCTATTCACTATAGCTAGAATCTGGAAACAACCTAAATGCCCGAGAACAGAGGACTGGCTAAAGAAACTGTGGTTCATCTACACTATGGAATACTATGCGGCTGTCAGAAAAGATGAAATTATGAAATTTACCTGCAAATGGATGGACATGGAGACTATCATGCTGAGTGAAATTAGTCAGAAGGAAAAGGACAGATATAGAATGACTGCATTCATTAATACGACATAAATAGATACCAGTGTTTTACTAAATGTGGGAAATGGTAATGGCAGATTAAAACTCACCATTGAATATACACAAAGAGACTTAAGTGATAAACTCTAAATATCTGCAGGGCTAGCCACAATGTGTAAAATAAGAGGGAGAGAGATGCAGAGACAGAGAGAGAGACAGAGAGAGAAAGAGTGGAAACGGGGCTGTCTGCTATTAAGGCAGCATGGGGGTGGGCGGGAGGGTTGGGGTACACTGGTGGTGGAAATGGGGCACTGGTGGAGGGATGGGTGCTTGTATACTGTATTACCAAGAACCAATTATGAACACCTTTGTAACTGTATGTTTCACAGTGGTATAGTAAAAAAAATTTTAAAAAAAGAGTAAAAAAAATAATAAAACTGCATCGGATTCCTGAGTTTTCATCCATTCCTCGCTGGCTTTGGAGGTAGAAGGGAACTCGCTTCCCAGCACTGTCGGGGACCCCGGCGGAGCTCCCCAACAAACACAGATGCTAAGATCTTCAACAAAATACTAGGAAACAGAATCCAAAGAGTCATCAAAAAGATTATACACCATGAACAAGTGGGATTCATCTCGGGAATGCAAGGATGGGTCGACATCTGCAAGTCAATCAACATAATACATCATATCAACAAAAAGAAAAATAAAAACCATATGGTCAATGGATAAACAGAAGGCATTTGACAAGATTCAATACCCGTTCATGATAAAAACTCCATAAAATGGGGATTGAAGGGACCTCCCTCAATATAATCCAGACCATCTTCGCCAAGCCCACAGCAAGCATCTTTCTCAATGGGGAAAAACTGAAAGCCTTCCACTTAATATCAGGGACAAGACAAGGCTGCCCACTCTCACCGCCTCTATTCAATATAGTACTGGAAGTACTTGCCATAGCAATCAGGGAAGAAAGACATTAGGGGCACCCGGATAAGAAGGGAAGAAGACAAGTTGTTACTATTTGCAGATGACATATTATACCTGGAAAACCCAAAACTCTCTACCAAGAGGCTCCTAGAAATAATACATCCCTATAGTAGAGTGTCAGGGTACAAAATCAATACCCAAAAGTCAATGGCCTTCCTATATGAAAACAGAGAAAATGAATAAAGGGACATTAAAGAAACTATCCCATTCACAATTGCGCTGCAGAAAATCAAATATGTAGGAATCAGTTTAAAAAAGAATGTAATGGATCTCTACAAAGGAAACTACAAAACGTTACTTCAGGAAATAAGAGGACCTGAGAAAATGGAGACATTCCCTGCTCATGGATTGGAAGGATTAACATCAAAATGTTAATATTCCCTAGAGCTTTATACAGATTCAATATGGTCCCTATAGAGATACCCATGACGTTCTTCAACAAAATTGAACAAACACTCCTGAAATTTGTATGGAATAATAAAGCCCCCAAAATAGCTAAAGCAATACTTGGGAAAAAGAAGATGGGAGGAATGCCTTTCCCCAACCTCAAGCTTTACTACAGAGCAATTGTAATTAAGACTGTGTGGTATTGGTATAGACAGACCCGTACACCTATGGAATAGAACTGAATATCCTGAAACACACTCTCAAATATACAACCACTTAATCTTCGATAAAGGAGCAAAAGATATTAAGTGGAGCAAAGAAAGCCTCTTCAACAAATGTTGCTGGGAAAACTGGGCAGCTACATGTAAAAAATTGAACTTAGACCTCCCTCTAATGCCATGCAAAAAAGTAAGATTAAAATGGATTCTAGACCTCAACATCAGACATGAATCTATAAGGTACATCGAAGAAAACATAGGAGAAACGCTCTATGACATTGAAAATAAAAGTATCTTTAAAGATGACACACCACTGACCAAGCAAATGGAAGCAAAGATAAACATTTGGGATTATATAAATTTGAAAAGCTACTGCACCAAAAAAAGTAATGGTGACCAAGAGACTTAAGTGATAAACTAAATATCTGCAGGGCTAGCCACAATGTGTAAAAGAGGGAGAAAGATGCAGAGACAGAGAGAGAGAAAGAGAGGAAATGGGGGGCACCTCTATTGAGGCAGCCGGGAAGAGAAAGAATAGAAATAAAGAACTCTCCATGGAAGCAGGCTGGGGGAGAGGGGAGGGAGTGAGGGACATTGGTGGTGAGAAATGGGCACTAGTGGAGGGATTGGTGCTGAAACATGTATGAAAAAACCCCAGACATGAACATCTATGTAATTGTATATCTCACGATGGTATGAAAAAAAAATATTAAAAATTTTTAAAAAATCGAAAACTAAATGTCCATGCTTTAACTGAGTAGAGCCTCAGTAATAATGCTATACATCTGTGATCTGGAAATAAAGGACACTAATGCCACAAAATTGCAATGATGCCAACCTGAAAGAAGGTATGCTTGACAACATACTACTTGATGCATTCAAGGGTTAGGGTTCACACAGACAGGATACACACAGCAGTATCCTGCCAAGTAGATCAAAGAGCTGTTAAGCCAGACTATGGTAAAACCATTAAGATATGCACTCAAGACCTGCTTGTGAAAGCTTCCGCTGTCAGTGCACCCAAATTAAATCAAAATCATCCTTAGAACGCTGGGAAACTGCCTCAAGACCAGAGGAACAGAGCAAAACCAGTTCGAGCCCAGGTAGGCGGCTCCAAGAGGCGGGAATCACTGGGAAGTCGTCAGATGGAGGCGTGGTCGCCCCTTCCCCCTCCATTTTGTCGAGCCTGGTGGCCCTGCCCAGGAGCTGCCCGTGGGCCAGCATCCAGGGACTTGCAGACAACTGGAGAGGCTGGAGCTCGGCTCGCGCCGGGCCTTAGCTGACCATGGAACCCCGAGGAGGACAGATGGGCTTTGGGAGTGGGCCCGTCGCCTCCGGGGGTCCCGGAAGCAGCCGGATGAGACTCGTCCATCACACTAGCCACCATTTTCGTTGTCCAGACGCTGGGAAACTGCCTCACGACCAGAGCAACAGAGCAAAACCAGTTCGAGCCCAGGTGGTGAAACAGTGATGTCTTTTGGTGCACTGCATTCCACGAAGAGCAGGAAAGTTTGTTGGGAGGGAGATATAGAGAGGAAGGAAATGACATGCAGAGCCCGCCAGGTGGTTGGGGTGCGGGAGGGGGAGGGAGACGGGACATTAGTGATGGGAGATGGGTTTGGGTGGAGGGTGCGTGTTGGAACCCTGTGGAACCAAGACTCTACATGAGCATCTTTCAATTAAAAAAAAAGGTGGAATCTACCATGGACATGTGGGAATCAGGTTAGGTGAGACA
This sequence comes from Cryptotis parvus, assembly GCA_021461705.1. Lineage (NCBI taxonomy): Eukaryota > Metazoa > Chordata > Mammalia > Eulipotyphla > Soricidae > Cryptotis > Cryptotis parvus. The sequence continues at coordinate 46,293 of JAJIBD010003904.1, read as the reverse complement.
GAGAAGGGAACAGTGTGCTAATATTTGTCAAAAGTGATAATGCCAGCCTAGAACTGAGCACTGAATATAGGAGAAAAGATATACATGATAATCTCTAAATGTATGTATTGCAATCCACAATGTGTAAGAGAAGAGAGAAAGAAAGAGAGAGAGAAGAGATGAAGAACTTGCCATAGAGGCAGGCTGGGGGAGGGGGAGGGAAGTGGGGACATTGGTGGTGGGAGATGGGCACTGGTGGAGGGATGGGTGCTGGAAGACTGTATGACTGAAACCCAAACATGAACATCTTTGTAATTGTATATCACATGGTGGTGTAATAAAATATTAAAAAAAATCATCCTTAGAATCAAATCAACATGTCGCAAACAGAAGGACCAGCTATGTGTACAATCACAGAAATAAAGTAACACAAGGTGCATGTCTTCGTAGGCACGTGCATTAATTAGGTAAGCAATATCTATCTACCACCTGCACAGACCACAGTGCTCTGCTAAAATTCAAGGCTAAAAGTGTCCCTTAGAAATTAACCTTGGGGGGCCGGAGTGATAGCCCAGCAGGTAGGCCTTGCACGCGGCTGGCCTGTGTCAGCCCAGGTTCGATTCCCGGCATCCCATATGGTCCCTTGAGCACCGCCAGGAGTGATTCCTGAGTGCAGAGCCAGGAGTAACCCCTGAGCATTGCCGGGTGTGACCCAAAAAGCAAAAAAAAAAAAAAAAAAAAAATTAACCTTGGGATGCCTTCATGGTCGGGACACGGGAAGGATAGCCATACTGTAACTGACTTACTGAGCATCAGGTGCTTCATGGTCAGGCATGGGAAGGACAGCTGCCCTGTAACTGACTATGACTTACAATGTAACCATGCAGATGTTCAGAAACACTACATCACTATCATTTCACCAATGACTGAGAGCATGGCATCCAAAGTAACACCGTGAAGCATTAACCATCCCAGCAAGATTAAACAGGACAAGAGGAAAATCGGTGAACTAACAAAGATGCAGGCACAGGTGTTGTAGTCTTTTATATGTCTATTCAGAACACACCCTGCAATGGTGAGTGGGTGGTTTCAGCTAACTGAGCAACCGCAGGCAACTTGTACACTTAAAAATACACCTGACTGGGGCCGGAGCCATAGCCCACCGGTTAGGGTGTTTGCCTTGCATGCAGCAGGCCCATACCGGCCCGGGTTCAATCCCCAGCATCCCATATGGTCCCCTGAGCACCGCCAGGAGTAACTCCTGAGTGCAGAGCCAGGAGAAACCCCTGAGCATTGCCGGGTGTGGCCCAAAAAGCAAAAAAAAATAATACACCTGACAGGGGCCGGAGCGATAGTCCAGTGGGTAGGACGTTTGCCTTGCATGCAGCGGGCCTGTGCTGGCCTGGGTTCTATCCCTGCCATCCCATATGGTCTCCTGAGCACCGCCAGGAGTAATAACTGAGTGCAGAGCCAGGAGTAACCCTGAGCATCCCTGGGTGTGACCCAAAAAGCAAAAAAAAAAATACACCTGACAGCATCAGATGATAGTAAAAGGCCCTGCAAAAGCACACCACAAAACACTGACAATTTCACACAGTTTAGGAATAAATCCCAGTTTCTCCAATAAGGTCTAGAATAGAGGTCCATGGAGATGAAAACAACACGAACATGTCCACAAGACAGTCCTGGGGTCAGAACAGATACCAGCTGCTTCTGTTCCACTTTTCCATTTCTGGATTGCCAAATTAAGCTCCACAGTATCTGAAATGTCCATACACAGACAACAGGCTTGAGCATACATGGATAACTTAACGAAATCTAATACTCCCAGGTACCCAAGTTCACTGTCCTTTCCCTCCCTCACATGAGACTTCCTCTCAAACATTACTTAAGGCACAGGAAATGTCACAGAACTCACAAACTCACATGTTCATTAAGTGTTAAGTACTCCAGGAAGGTATCCATGCTTCAGGGTGTGTGCAAGTACACACACTGCAAAAATACTGGCACTGCCCAAATGCTAATGGGGGCCTCCACTTTGTGCTCAGTCCTTGGACTGCACATGGAAACAAAACAAAGCATCCCACTGTGCATAAGCAAGTGTGCCCATTCCATACTGCTTTACAGAATCCAAAGAAAATTAATTGGGAGGAATCACTATGAGGAAGTGAAATCTGTCACAACTCCTACCCTACACATGAGCAACACATGTTATAATTCTGCAACTAATGACAGCAGCCTGTGAACATATGCTTTGTCGTGTAATTGTTCACATAAGCTGCTCAGAGGATTCAGTGTCTCTATATACAGACGATGCATCCCAGGAAACTCCGTATGGGAAAGTGGGTTCTAGGTACTTGTCCATCAGGGATGTGTTCATAGTGCTGCACTACCTCAGAAGCGAGGGAGTCCCTCGCCTGCTAAGATCACTCTTGTACCCATCCAGAGTAAAATAAAAAGGAAGCTTTGCAACAACTATGCCAGGCTATTACCTTGACTACCCAACAGTTTCCTAGAAATGGGAGATACACAATTAGAATTGAGATGCCCACCGAAAAGGGGCACCCAAACCTGATTCTCTGTAGTCTCTTATTTACTTGGTCTTATCTGCTTTACCATCCATTTAAAAGGGGAACCATAGGAAAAGTAGAAAAAAGATACAGAGGTCTTAGAAAAACACTTGGGAAGCTGGCTATAAACAATCTAAGTAAAGTGAGGAGAAACAGAAGAAATGAATAGCTTTGGCCTCCCAGAACACCTGCCTCTCCCTCAGCTTCAGAAGTGGTAAAAGGCAGCTTAGCAGTCTTATTAAAATTCAGCAAGGAATTCCCAAAAGGCAAGGTGAATACATGCATACTCCTTCACTATTCCCAAAAGGGTCAGATCCATATTCCCTTTATTGCCAAAATGGGGGATGAATACATGTATATTGGCTTCTCTATTCCAAAAGGGGCAGATAAACACATGTGTATTCCCTTTTCTATTCCCCAAAAGGGTGAATGATTACACGTGTTGCCTTCTCTACACCCAAAAGGGGGTTGAATACATGAGTATTCCCTTCTCTATTCCCCAAAAGGGGGATGAATTCATGCGTATTCCCTGCTCTATTCCCAAAAGGGGGAATACATGTGTATTCCCTGCTTTATTCACAAAAGTGGAGAATACATGTGTATTCCCTGCTTTATTCACAAAAGTGGAGAACACAAGTGTATTCCCTGCTTTATTCACAAAAGTGGGGAATACATGCGTATTCCCTGCTCTATTCCCAAAGATGGCAGATGTATACATGTGTTTTGCCTACTTATTGAGACTGTAAAGGAATTTAAACAGTTCTTCATGCAGTTAGGATCCAACTCTCCCACTACTATACAACTTCCTGGCTTGGCTACATAGTGGGTAACTGCACATGGGAAACGAAAGTCTCTCCCCTGCCAATTTTCTACAATTTTAAACATAGTGGGGGTGGTGAGGCTTGTACTGGGGGATTAGAAAGGCAATGGCTCACCCCCAGATCAGTATCTCTATTGTTCAATTGACAGAAACTAGAATAAGGTTAGAAAGAAACTACCCTGCAAAATTCAATTTAGACCTTTATTAATGTTAATCAAGGGGCTAAGGAAATTTATGTAGAATTCATTGCCCGATTGAAACATAATGTGACTAAGAATATTCCAAATCGTGGCGCTCAATATTATGTTGTTTATCTCTTCCATTGGCAATGCTAAGGTAGATCGTCAAGGGCTTTAAGAGTGGTAAAACCAGCAGGAGAAAAAAAGTAGAATTACATTAAAGCTTGCAGTGAGTATTGTGCATAGCACTGTAGCACACCTAAGTGTGAGGCAATGACTTGCAGAGCAAGGTAAAACAATCATAAAAGCTGAGTAATGCAGTGGACATCACATCTTAAGTACTCTGCTCTGGTAAAATGCAGTCACGGTGCAGAACAGCAAATTGCACCAAACATTGCGAATGGCTTTATTCGCAAATACAGGATTCAGCAAGACTACCACTAAAGGATCATGAGTCACATCCATAATTTCAAACAGCAACCTGAGCATAATTTCAAATGAGTAACAAATATCAGTAAATACTTTGCCTATTTGGTTTTGACTAAATTGTGACACAACAGGCTACACCAAGGGTTGGCTCCTGGTTCAGAAATTGCTATTGCATGACTCAAGGGACCATAGGTGTGCCAGGGATTAATGAAACCTAATACACACATGTGAAATGCAAGTGTTTTCACTGCAATCCCACGCAGCACCTTTAAATATTAAATGAAACTACCATTGTTCTGGACTTAGGAAAATAAACGGGTGCATAAAGTGACAAGCGTGTGAGGAAATGATAATAGCCAAATGCAACGTGAGCTCATAGTAACTCAAATGAAGTGTGTGACATTGAAGGGGGAATAAAAGCTGCATACATTTCCTAGCTCCAGAATGAGTAAGGAAGCACTATGGCATGTGGTGCGATACACAAACCAAACATGGCAATGCTGCTGAAGCAAAGTCGACAGCCCCCACCTCTAACCATTCACTGTAAGTCTCAAGATCTCCACATTGGCAGATTCAAATAGTGGGCAAAGAGCTGCACAGAGCTATTCACTGCACCAATGCTCAAACACAAGTAAATACAGTCGGCATGTGGAAAGTGGGATCTGGGATGTAGGACCAACAAAGCCTGCCCCAGCACTCAGCAACATGAACAAAGTAGAGCATCAACAGCTGATTTCTGCATCAAACACGAACACACACACACACACACACACACACACACAGCTAACAGCTTCATCTTGGCTCGGGATCCAAGCAATAGGGATGAAAGCAGACCTGAAAGCTGCAAAAGAGAACACCACCAAAGAGAAAGGAGAGGGATCACAGCCTTCGCTCACATAGGAGCCAGAGCTAAGTAACTATCACTTAGGTCCCGAACACAACAAGGTAATGTGCAAGCCTGGTCGTTCATTGACCAGCAGCACCCATTGTGTTCCCAGCAGCTCAGGGACATGGTCAGCTGACAATGCCCTGGAGGATACCCTGGACATATCTGTAGCACCAGGAGGGACCTGCAATCCTGCAAGTAGCCTTGGACTCCACTCCAGGTGCTCAATACCTAACCCTGTGTATATACTCAGAATTAAACCACAATGCAGCTCAGAGAACCTGTGTGTCTGTGTCTGTGTAAACACATGTATGATTAAACTGGGTAATTTGTTGACCTAACAAAGACATCCCCTTAACGTGTAGTTCTGGTCCCATAGTACCAGCACTTTAGAAAGAATATCAGGGGCCTGTAACAATGACTCCACAACAATGCCCTTGCCTTGCATTTAGAAGCCCAGAAATCTATGATGTAGCAGCAGAAACTATTTGGAAGTGAGTAAATACTCCTTAATGATGCAAATCGTGAATTCCTTACAATCAAAGACTCTTGTTATGTTTTAGTAAGTGAACGCGCCCAGGAAACAGCTGCATGATACATGATATAAATGAACAGAAAGTATGCAGCAAAGTGTCTCTGTATGTTACACATGGCACACATCATCAAAAGTGAGACTTATTTCATGAATGCAAGAGTTAACCATGATAATAATTAAGATTAAACACTGTTGAATGCAACAAAAACATACCACATGATGTGATACAATATGCATGGGATGACAATGACTTACCTCTGCACAGCATGCCCTCTGACACTTCTGGAGCTGGAGGTTAACACTGTTGTAGCAGGTGTAGGAGCACTAACATGCGTCTCTGATGGGAAACCTTGAGCATTAAGCCATGCGTGCGTGTCGGGCTTCTGGGGGCTAGCCTACCCAGCAAGTCCTGGGGTGTCAGACCTAAGTCTCCCTACTACAGACTCAGGAAGCAGGAGCCCCCTCTGAGAGAAATACCAGTGGAAACAGAGGCCAGGCAAGGAACTTAGATCAGCCTACCCAGCAAGTCCTGGGGTGTCAGACCTAAGTCGCCCTACTACAGACTCAGGAAGCAGGAGCCCCCTCTGAGAGAAACACCAGTGGAAACAGAGGCCAGGCAAGGAACTTAGATCATCAACTACTCCCATATCTACCCCTTTGAAACCACCCTAGCAATGGACATTTACCTAGATAAAGCCCTACGTAGGGCAGCTTATGAGAAACCCTGTAAGAGTCAACTTGACTGCATATGGTGCAGTGCTTATGTGATGCCTGAGCACAAGTTTTGGAAGTCGCAGATCATGTCACTGTGCTCAATTGTCTGGACTCGTATTACAGTGCTCATCACAAAATAAATAGATGACAAGAGAATTCTAATGTTTCTGTGCACAGGGAAAACTGGAGTGCTGGAAACTCCTATTACAGTGCTCAGTGCACTAGACTCAAAGTGCTCAGTAACAAATATTTTAACAATTGATAAAAAAGGCTGTTCACAGAAACCTATAGTAATGGAACTGGATGTGGCAGACTCACTTAACAGTTCTGAATGCTCTAGACTTATTACAGTACTCAGCATCAAAATGACAATGAAAAGAAACTTCTAATGTTTCTGTTCACAAGGCAACATGCTAGACTTCTATTATAGTGCACAGGACCAAAATGCTTTACAATTGATGAAAACCATGTTTTGTTCTTTTCTTGCTTTTTGGGTAACACCTGGCAATGCGCAGGGGCCATATGGGATGCCGGGGATCGAACCCAAGTTGGCCATGTGCAAGGCAAATGCCCTACCCCTGTGCTATCCCTCCCGCCCCAGATGAAAACCTTTTGTAATGTGTAGGTTCACATAAACCTACCGGAAAGGAACTTGGATGTGATCCTCACGTTAAAGGGCTCAATACTCTAGTCTCATCTTTACTCTGCTCAGGACAAAAATGTTTCTGTTCACAGGAAGAAACTTGGGAGACATAGCCTCACATTAGTGCTCACTGCTCTGGACTCTATCTACAGTGTTCAGCACAAGAGTTGTCAATTAACCGAAAAAAGGGGGGCTTTCTAGAGCTAGAGAATAGACCTATAGAAAAGCACAATAACAATATGGCATATAAGTAGTCATGTTATCTGTCACAGAAATCAAGCCCTTAACTCTTTTAAGTGCATACCACTAACAGTTAATGGCAGGCAGCAAAACAAATTCTGCTCTCTTGTTAGACATGTGTGGTTGCAGTTTGCACGTTAAATCTGCCAAGAGCCTCCAGAGTGACATGGTACCATAATAGTGCAAAGTTACTGTTAGGCAAAACTTTGATGGGACAAGCTAAGTGGCAATGAGATCCAAGAGTATAAGGGCAAGGTCACTGCATACCTGTCTATAGGACCCACTAAGTAACCAATGTGTAAGAACAGTTACTTTGGTCTTAGGGTGAAAATGTTAGAAAATAGTAACATTGCATGTTAAGCAAGTTTAAATCAAAGCTGAAGGATGTGACATATTGGTGAAAAAGCATTATACTCAATTACTTGAATCTTGTGTTTTATAGTTTATTTCTGCAAATTATCTTATTATGTGAGCAATGAACTGAGAGCGCCTGCATTCACGTGCATACTATGATCCCAGTTTTAGGCCTAAAGTATCACCAACAATCTTAACAGCAACACAGTGAGTGGGAAACATAACTAGAATGCATCATACCAATGCTCAGAAATACATCATTTTCATTTCAGCAATGGAGAGCATGTCAGCTAAAAAAAGTAACACCGTGGAGCATAAACAATCCCAGCAATAAAGCAATCATGACAAAAGGAAAATTGGTGAACTAATAAAGATGCAGGCACAGGTTTTGTAGTCTTTTATTGGTCTACGCAGAACACACTCTGCAAAATGGTGAGTGGGTGGTTTCAGCTCACTGAGCAACCACAGGCAACTTAAAAATATACCCAACACCGTCATTAGATGGTTTAAGGCCTTACGAAGCCACAGAACATTGACACATCCACACAAGAGGAATAAATCCCAGTTTCTGCTATAATGTCCAGAATACAAGTCAATGGAGAACATTATGATGGACATGAAAATGTCTACAGACCTGTCATGAGGTCAGAACAGGAACCCATTGAAGGGGCCGGAGCGATAGCACAGAAGGGAGGGCATTTGCCTTGCATGCGGCTGTCCCAGGTCTGATATCTCAGGCATCCCATATTGTTCCCCTGAGCACTGCCAGTATTAATTGCTGAGCAAATAGCCAGGAGTAACCCCTGAGCATCACTGGGTGTGACCCAAAAAGCAAAAAACAAAACAAAAAAAAAATTAACATGTGCAGACGAGACTTTCAGCAGATGCTCAGCACCTAACCCCATCTCTATGCTTAGAGGTGACACATGTTCACCATTCATTCAGTAATGAATGGACCATATGTAGTACTGGGAATGGAAATGCCGTTAAATGCAGAGGAAAGAAAAACGCCCCCTCATGCTGTTCATGTATGGCCAAAAAATACTTTATTCACTTAAAAATACCCTTAGATAGGCATGTTGGTTCTGAAGAAATTGCCTGGCCCTGTAAAGGGTTGGCCTGAGTGCCTCTCTATCTGTAGCAACAAGAAGAAGAAGGAAAACCCGATCAACATAGGTCTAGACATCATAGGTGAGATGGTGTTTTAAAGCAATGTAATTTCAAACTTACAGAATATTTCAGTAAGTAGAAATGTACTGACCAAAGTGCAAACAATCAACAGCACACTTTAAACTGGAGGGGCCGGCTGCAGGGAGGGCATTTGCCTTCAAAGCAGCCAATGTGGGTTCCCTGAGCACCGCCAGGTGTAATTCCTAAGCGAAGAGTCAGGAGTAACCCTGAGCATCGCCATGTGTCTAAATGTGACCCAAAAAGCAAAATAATGACAAATAAAACAGATAAATAAAAAAAAAATTAAAATGCAGAGGTTCATTACCCATGCCAAATATTGAAGAGATTAAATGTTCATTAAAATGCAAAACAGATTCCATGAATACCCCACCTTTTCACTTTGTTGACAATATACATAAGACCACCAAAAAACAAAATTTCAAAACAAGTAATGGTTTCTCTGCATAATACCACACCTATATACACTTTATACACCATGGCAAAGGAAATAAAATGTGGGGGCTACACAGCACAATGGGTATGGCGCTTGTCTTGCATGCTCTGATCCTGGCTCGATACCCAGAACCCAATAAGGTAAACTGAACCCCACCAGGAGTAATCCCTAAGCACAAAGGGCTGCCAGGTGTGTCCACACCCAAAATAATGAGCAACTTAAACAATGCATATTATAGCACACTCTAGTAGCTGGAAAAGACTGCCTAATTTAGACCCTGTAAAGAGGTTTTCTAAGCAGGAAAGAAAGTGTCCATCTCAGGTGAAAAACATGTCTTGTGTGTGAAGAGGACTTACCTAGACACGGCACCTCAGCTTCAGGCAGTCTGCGAGCTCACTGATCACTTTTGTGGCACGAATGGGAAGTGTATGGTCAGTGACATCATGAAATAAGCAACAAGCTGGTGGGGTACAATAAAAGCTATTAGTGCTGGATTCCGGAGCATGACAGGGAAATCTATAGAGCATACATAAAATCTTGTCACTTCCCCTGTTATTCATCGATTTGCTCAGGCACCAGTAATGTCTCCATGTGTCCCTCTTGCGTGGTAATGTAGGCCTAGGGCATCTTTTGCTCCAGGAACACTAAAGAGCTTCAATCCGTTCGTTCAGATGATGGGTGGGAATGAGGTCCATCATCGTTCCTGTTCCTGGCATATTGAATAGGACACGGGCAGCTTGCCAGGCTTGGCCATGCAGGTGGGATAGTCTCGGTAGTAAGTAGACTCTCAGTTCATTCAGTTACTGATAAATCTCATGTCACAAATAATGCTTCCTTAAAGTCTTGCACAGAAAAATGGACAGAAAAAAAGTGATGTTTTTAAAAAACAAGACATCCTCAAAAAGCCAACAGTGCTTAAAAAGATGTTAGTCGTGCTATACAAATGACCACAGGGTGTAGTCTGAGGCTAGACTAGACCTGACCTCGCCGGGTCTTTTTCTTTCCTGCTCTCCTCATCCTAGCTGCCTCCCTACTTCAAGCCTGATCAGACTGGGAAGCTCACCAGCACTAGGTGATTGGAAGTGTGTGGGATAGCAGTGGGGGCAGAAATCACATCGCATCCACCTGCAGCGCCCTCATGATGCTTTGTTTTAATTAAACAGTCGGGTTCCCTGGTCTGCACCAGTCTAAGCCTCTGCGCTCCAGCTGCAGCACTGGGGGCGGGGTGGGGGCAGCAGCGCGGGACCCCTGCGGGAACCCTATGACGCCCAGCATTGGGGCGATCCAAGGGAAGTGCAGGCCCGCGTCCAGAGTCGCCCCCGTTGCCCGCCCGCCCCCACCCCGGGTGTGGGGTATTGGGACCACTGGGGCTGCACCAGGGGAGGGTTGGGGGGGGGAGGGAGGAGACAGACAGCGGGGACAGGGAAAGGAAGTCGGGGTCGGGCAGACGCCAGGGGAGCAGGAGCGCCCCGAAGGGCCAGTCCGCCCCCGCCCCCGCCACGGACGGGCAAACCCCGAAGGGTCTTTAACACTCCGCGCCACGGGACCTGAGCAGTCCTCCAGCGGGTAGGGGGTCGGGGGCGGGCGGACGGGGACCAGGACCTCGGAGGGCCTCCGAGGCGACGCGACCCCCAGCGGGGAGGGGTCGCAGGGAGAGGAGACGCGGCTCTGGCTGGAGCGGCAGGAGGCCGCGGGGAGAGTCGGGGTGGGGCGAGCCGCGGGCGACGGGGGGCGCCTGCGGGGAGACCTGGAGCACCCGGTGCCGCGAGGCCCCCGCCCGACCCCCGGTCCGCACGCGCCGGCCCCCACCCCACGACACGCGACCGGCCCCTCCGCCCCGCCCCGTGGCCCGACACCGCGCCGGCACCGACCCGGACGCGCCCGGCGCGACCCGCCGCCAATCCCGGCTCGCCTTCCCGGGCGCCCCCACGGACACCCCCCACCTCGCAGACGGCGGGGACGGGCTCCAGGGACCCTGGCGCGACCGACCCCGCTCCCGGGCCCCGCGCCGCACGCAGCCTCCAGCCTCCAAAACAGCCTCAGTGAAACTGCACCCACTAGTTTCGGCGGGGAGGAGACCCCCGTGTTACAACTATGCGCTGGTCTCCTGCTTCCAAACCCACCCCTGGTCACGCCCTGAGTCGTGGTGTTCCGGCAGGAAGGAGACCCCTAAACTGGAATACTGCGGCCTGAATCAACCTTCCTGAGCATCTAAGCTCCGCCTGCACCCATTGTTACCCTGAGCCTGTGCTAGAATGCATGGTCAGACCTACCTGACTCTAAAGATCCAGGTAGCTCAGATTCCTGGAAGAGAAAGATGAGGATCAGGTGTCTGCCTTTATCAGCTGCCATAATCCCACCCCCAGCCGACCCACTGTCTGTTCTGATTTGCCACATTACACAAAGTGACTTAAAGTCACACCCTAAATGCCCCTAGGGTCCCGCCCTTCTGCTGCCCCTTAATCCTCCTGAAAAAGATGAGGGTCAAGTGGCTGCCTTTATCTCCAGCCAAATCCCTGCCCCAGTGGATCCATTGTCTATTCTGATTGGCCACATTACAAAAAGTTTTTTAAGACACCCAATAAATGCCCTAGGGTACAGCCATTCTGCTGCCCCTGAATCCTTTTAACCTTTCAGATATTTCTGCAGGACCTGAGGCAGGCCCTTTTGCCCCAGAATGTAATCATACCATGGTTCAGAAACACTACATCATTATCATTCCAGCAATGACTGAGAAAGCAAATGGGCCAACAAAGGAGCACCATGAATCATAAATAGATCAAACATAACAAAAGGAAATTCCATGAACTAACAGATGTAGTCATGGGTTTTATGGGTCTCCTCAGAACACACCCTGGAAAGGTGAGCAGGTAGTTTCAGACTTAAAAATATGCCTAATACCATCTGATGATGGTAAGACACTGCAACAACACACAAACGTATCCAAATAAGACACTGCAACAGCACAAACTTATCCAAACCAAAAATGTACCTGATACCAGCTGATTGATAGGCACTACAGCAGCACACACACTTATCCAAATCGACACTGCGACAACACATGAACTTTTCCATAGGACCTCACTGCCCCCCCGTGCTTGGCGGGGAGTGAGGGACCTGCTGGCTTCCAACAGAACCACGTGGAGCCAAGAATAAAATGTTGTTGAGGGGTCACAGCCCACAGCCTGTTTTCTAAACCCTCGCTTGGTTCAGGGCACCAATGCTGGGTTCTCTCCTCTGCCATTTGCAGTCTCATTGTCTCTTTCTCCCTCCTCACATCTCCCTAAATCTCCCACAGAAAAGACTACTTTCCCTCTGTAGGATTAAAAAGAAAAACCCTGGGGCTGGAGCACAGCACAGCAGGTAGGGTGTTTGCCTTGCATGCACCGACCTGGGTTCAATCTTTGGCATCCCATATGGTCCCCCAAGCACTGCCAGGTGTAATTCCTGAGCAAAGAGCCAGGAATAACCCCTGAGCATTGCTGGGTGTGATGCAAAAAAGAAAAAAAAAACCTGCCTTCACTCTGCCCTGGGCTGGAATCATCTGATTCCAGCACTGAGTGCCCCTGTCTGCTGCTACCAACCCACCTCCAGTCATGTTGTTCATGTTTGGAGGTTTCGGTCACATAGTGTTCCAGCACCCCGCCCTCCACCAGTGTCCATTTCCCACCACCAATGTCCCCAATTCCCTCCCCCTCCCATAGCCTGCCTAAATGGCAGGTTATTTATCTCTTTGCTCTCTCCCTCTCTCTCTCTTCCTTCTCTTACACATTGTGGGTTGCACTACATGCACTTAGAAGCCATCATGTGCATTTTTTGCCTGTATTTAGTGCTCAGTTCTATGTTGGTATCAGCCCTTTTGACATTTATTCACACAAGTTCCCTTCTCTATCTTACCTAACCTCTGACTCCCACAAGTTTGTGGTAATTTCCACTTTTGGTAAGATCACCTGATATATTCATGTCATGCAAATAAATGCAGTCATTCTATGTCTCTCTCTTTCCTTCTGACTAATTTCACTCAACATGATCCTTTCCATGTCCATCCATTTATAGGCAAATTTCATAACTTCATTTTTCCTAACAGCTGCATAGTATTCCATTGTGTAGATGTACAAAAGTTTCTTTATCCAGTCATCAGTTCTCGGGCATACTGGTTGTTTCCAGGTTCTGGCTATTGTGAATAGTGCTGCTATGCAAATAAAAGTGCAGATTGTGTTTCCGCTGTGTGTTTTTAGCTTCCCAGAGTATATTCCCAGGAGTGGTATGGCTGGATCAAAAGGGAGCTCAATTTCTAGTTTTTGGAGGAATGTCCACATTGTTTTCCAGAAAGGTTGTACAAGTCGACATTCCCAGCAACAATCATACAGTGTTCTAAAACCAATCCCTTGACCAGTGTTCACTTTACTAATCAATGTCCCCACCAGCTCTCTGCTTTCCACTTTTGTCATTTTATATGTTTTAGTGAGGTACCTGTATTTAACTTACTGTTAATTAAACTTTTCATGCACACTTCATTCCAACAACAGACCTATGACCAGAGAGCCTGCTTCCATCCTCCACTGTCCCAAAGACCTCTCCCAACCCTGTTAAGGCTTAAAAATAACTGAAATGGAGGGGAGATTGTGGCTCCCCCCTCAGGTATATTCTAAGGCCCCAGGCTCAAGGGACCTCCTGTGGATTGAGCCTTAACATTACTTGGGGGTCAGGGGGTGACTATGGCAGCAGATACTGGGGCCTAGCTGGGTCCCCTACAGTACTCACTGTCAATTCAGTTATTTTTAAGCCTTAACAGGGCTGGGAGGGGTCTTTCAGGACATTTTCTTTAGATCCTTTCAGCTCAGGGCTTTTCTCTTCAGAACTTCTTTTCTCTGGACTCCTCGACTATGTCCTTATCTATTTCCCAAATTACCTTGTTTCATCTTTTGCTACCATGTCTTGTGTCTCTGAATCCCTATCTAATTTTTTGAGTTCCTCCATGCTGCCCTGCTGCCGGTGGTCCTAATACTCAGCAGCCCTGGAGCTCTGTAGCCTGTAGCTTTGATGCCAGCCCTTGGGCTCAGGCTCCAGGCAGGCCTTGTGGCTCTGGTGCTGGCCCTCGGGCCTAGGTATCAGGAGCAGCTACTCCTCCCTGGTTCTGGCCATCCGACTCAGGCACCAGGGGCCCCATGGCCTAGGTGCTGGCCAGGTACCAGAGGCCGCTGCTTTCTCAGTCTGGAAGCTCCCCCCTCCCCTGCTCTCCTGGGTCCCCTATTTATAGTCTCTGCCTGGTTCAGAACCCTAGCCTCCACTGTCTTTTTTTTTTTTTTTGTAATTTTAATTTTTTTATTTTTAAAATTACAAAGATATACAATTAAAAAGTTCATATTTGGGTTTTGGTCAAACAGTGTTGCAGCACCCATCCCGCCACCAGTGCCCATCTCCCACCACCAACATCCCCGGTTCCCTCCCCCTCCCCCAGCCCTGCTCCATGGCAGGTTCTTGATTTCTTTCCATTACTCTCTCTTTCTCTTTTCCTTCCCCTCCAGACTATGAATTACAGAACGTACATTAAAGGGTTGTCATGTGTATCTTTTTGCCTCTATTTAATGCTCAGTTCTAGGTTGGCATTAGTACCCTCAACAATTGTCAGCACACTGTTCCATTTCTGTCTTACCTAGCCTCTGAATCCCACAAGTTTGTGATAATTTCCACCTTTGACAGGACCTCCTGATATATGTTTCACTTGATCTTGGATATTGGTATCATAATATGTACCTATATATTTATGTTATGCAGATAAATGCAGTCATTCTGTATCTGTCTCTCTCCTTCTGGCTAATTTCGCTCAACATAATCTTCTCCATGTCCATCCATTTATAGGCAAATTTTATAACTTCATTTTTCCTAACAGCTGCATAGTATTCCATTGTGTAGATGTACCAAAGCTTTTTTATCCAGTCATCGATTTTCGGGCACTCTGGTTGCTTCCAGATTCTGGCTATTGTGAATAATGCTGCTATGAACATAAAAGTAGGGATGGTGTTTCCGCTGCGTATTTTTGGCTTCCCAGAGTAGATTCCCAGGAGTGGTATGGCTGGGTCAAATGGGAGTTCAATTTCTAGTCTTTGGAGGAAAGTCCATATTGTTTTCCAGAAAGGCTGTACCAGCCGGCATTCCCACCAACAATGGATGAGTGTCCCCTTTTCCCCACACCCACGCCAGCACTTGTTGTTCTTGTTCTTTTGAATGTGTGCCAGTCTCTGTGGTGTAAAGTGGTATCTCATTGTTGTTTTGATTTGCATCTCTCTGATGATTAGTGATGATGAGCATTTTTTCATATGTTTTTTGGCCATTCGAATTTCTTCCTTGCTGAAGTTTCTGTTCATTTCTTCTCCCCATTTTTTGATGGGGTTGTTTGTTTTCTTCTTGTAAAGTTCTACCAGTGCCTGATATATCCTGGATATTAACCCCTTATCGGATGTGTATTGGGTGAATATTCTTTCCCATTCTGTGGACTGCTTTTGTATCTTAGTCACTGTTTCTTTTGAGGTGCAGAAGCTTTTTAGTTTCATGTAGTCCCATATGTTTATCTTTTCTTCTAGTTGCTTTGTTCGTGATGTTTCATCTTTGAAGATGCCTTTAGCTTCAATGTCATGGAGGGTTTTTCCTATATTTTCTTCAATGTACTTTATGGATTCAAGTCTGATATTGAGATCTTTAATCCATTTTGATCTGATTTTTGTGCATGGTGTTAGACACAGGTCCAAATTCATTCTTTTACATGTCGCTGCCCAGTTTTCCCAACACCACTTATTGAAGAGGCTTTCCTTACTCCATTTTAAACTCGTTGCACCTTTATCAAAGATTAAATGATCATGTGTTTGAGGTTGGGTGTCAGGATACTCAATTCTATTCCACAGGTCCACGGGTCTGTTTTTATTCCAATACCATGCTGTTTTAATTACTACTGCCTTGTAGTACAGTTTGAAGTTGGGTAAGGTGATGCCTCCCATCTTCTTTTTCCCGAGGATTGCTTTAGCTATCCTTGGGGGTTTATCGTTCCATACAAATTTCAGGATTGTTTGGTCAATTTCCTTGAAGAATGTCATGGGTATCCTTATAGGGATTGCATTGAATCTGTACAGAGCTCTAGGGAGTATTACCATTTTGACAATGTTGATTAGTACTGTGCCTTTAAGATCCCACATCCCACACAGCCCCACTCCCAAGTAAGTTCAGTTCTATAGACAAAATCTCTGGCTTCTATGACTTTGACCAGTTGTTGCTCCCTTACTGTTTTTTTCTTTTTTAATTCAATACATAAGAAATAGTTTATTTTATGTTTGTCGTGATACCTAAACAAAGGTGTATAGTGCTAAACTCCTGAAATTCCACAAAATGAATAGTAAGTTTGTAAATTAAATTTTAATCTGCTTTAAAAAACAACAATTTCTTATTAAAATTGTATTTTTTACAAGTAAATACATTGAAATTAATACCATGACTAATTCTGTATTAATCACTTGATCACTTGACATCCCATTATTCATGGATTTGCTCGAGCAGGCACCAGTAATATTTCCATTTGACCCAGTGATAGTGTTGCAGGTGGACCCCACGGGTGACTTATGTGAGGTCAGAAGGGGAGAGTGATGGTTGCTTTCTCCCCAGCAGCCTCTGCCACTCGGGACCCGCTGGGCAGACTAAGGACTGATAAAGTCTGCGATGAGCCCCTGCATGGCGTGAGCCTGAGCCCCACCAGCCCCACCAGGTGGCCGTCAAGCCACACCTGATGTCCGCTTGATCTCTAGGCATGGGAGTTGATCCCCACCACCCGAGGTTTCTTTGGGAGACAGGGACTCAGGCTGGAGCAAGGAATTGCTCTTTGCAGGAAAGGAAAGCACAGTCTTTGCAGGGCTGCCTTAGGGTTCTTGTCGTCCTCGCAGAAAAAGAATTTTCAGGAGTCGACGAGCAGTGAAGTTAAAACAGGTTTTATTAAGGAGGTTTTTGGAGAGGGGGAGGGGAGAGAGAGAGAGACAGAGAGAGAGACAGAGTAATGAGCTCAAGAGAGAACGCAGCTACTTCAAAGATGGAGAACGAGTAAGAAAGAGAGTAGACATCTTAAGAAGGGAGATGCGGGCAACACACGTGCTTAGGCACCACATGTGCTCGGCCACATGGGCTCAGGCAGCATGTGTCTCCATGCAGCATGTGCACTCTGTTCTTTGGTCAGGACCGCTTTTATAGATTTCTCCCCAAGTTACTCCCATATAGGGCTTTAACCTCGGTTGCTAGGGCTGTTGCCAAGGGGAGTAGACTTTAGGAGTGGTCTTCTTTGACTGGAATGCTTTGGATTCTTCTATGAGCTGGGTCCTGGGCGGGAAGGCTGATTTATCTTCCTTAGGAGATTTAATTATCTAAAGCCTTTAGAAGGGTCAGTGGCCTATGGGCTTCACACATTCCCTTTTGGCCTTCCCTCCCCAGGATTTATTGTTGATAATGGTCTTGTCAAGTTTGCTTTCGGTTTTCAATCAGGTGTGCTTCAATCAGGTGCTCTGGATTTCTTCTTCAGGAATTTTATTGCCATGTGGTGCCCCCTGTCTGCCTGCCTACAACAATAGGGTCAAATGGAAATTCTGTATTAATACTTTTTTTAAAATCTACATGAAATTCTATAAGTGTAAAATTCAGTAAGATTGAAGAGAATTAAGAAAAAATGAAATGGAAAATCTGAATAGGCCTATGAAAGCATAAGTGTATTTTATCTATCCCTAGGAAAAATATATATTGACCTTATATTAAAATATAATGATATTATATATACTGCTTAAGTATCTGCATTAATAAGTAAACAATTATAAAATTTATATGAATGCAAAAAAGACATCAGATAAAACATAGAACACTAAATATAAATGAAAAATTGATTATTAAAAATGTATAAATTCTCTAGCAAGCTGGAAGAAAACAAATATTTTAAAATCTAGTAGAAGGAAACCATAAGTTCCATGAGTGAAAGTGCCATATCAATGCTAAGTGCTGAGAAGTTTGTCTTGTCTTTTAAAGAAGTTTCTTTAACACTTCAAAACTGGTTTCAAGGTTATGACTTCTCTGAGCCTTTGCCTGTCCCTGAAGTTCCTTCAAATGTGAATGATATTCTAGCTGGATATCATATCCTTGGTGACATGATCATTTTATTGAGTTTTTGCACTACATCTCTTCATCTTCCAGCTCACAGAGTCTCATTTGATAGATCTGCTGTGAATCTTCTGGGCTTTTCTTTTTGTAAGTTCCTTTTCTAAAATCTCACTGCTCCTGTGTCAGGGAGACACTGGTATCCCCAGCAATACCAGGAAACGAGTTTCCTTCTACCTCCGAAGCTGGCAGGGAATGGATGAAAACTCAGGTATCTGGTGCAGTTTAAAAAGGCTTTACTGGACCGGAGCGGTAGTCCACTGTGTAGGGCATTTGCCTTGGATGCGGCTGACCTAGGTTCAATCCCTCGGCATCCCATATGGTCCCCTGAGCACTGCCAGGAGTAATTTCTGAGTGCAGAGTTAGGATTAACCCCTGAGCATTGCCAAATGTGACCCAAAAAAGAAAAAAAAAGGCGTTACTATCATAGGTTCTGATATACAATCCAAGAACAGGAAAAACCCCGGACTCTGGGTTCCCAGCTGGGCCCCCACCACGTGTACGCCAAGATGACTGCCACAGTGTGTTGAAACCCAACAGAGAATGGAGAGGACGGAGAGGAGAGGCAGAAGCCAAGGGAAGCCAAAATGGCAAAATAGCCTCTTCTTTCTCCTAGCTTATTTTATAGACAGAATCCCGCCAAAATCATCCATGGGCTGGGCTATCTAGAGATGAAGGCTGTCAGTTGACCCTTTTGAAGTGTAGCTCTTCAGGTGGACCTTTATGGCTCAAGCTTTACCAAAGCTTGTGCTGATTTCCTGAGGCAAAATCTCCCTAGCAGAGGAGGAGAGGCAAATCTCCCTAGCAGAGAGAAGAGGGGCTGCATCTCTGAAACAGAAAGCAGTTCAGAATGTAATTTGTAGGAAATGGCATTAATACTTTTTACTATGAATATATAGCTAGCAGATCTGCATCTCTGAATCAGAAGGCAGTTCAGAATGTAATTTGTAGGAAATGGTAAAATACCTTTTACCATAAATATATAACTAGCAGATCCCAGACTCTGGGATCCAAAATCAATCAGAATAATTGCCTTTCGCATTACCTTTAGAATCAGAGACACGTCAGTTTGCCCAGAGGCGCACTGGCATGTCCCTGAACTAGATTACATTATGTTGATCCAAGGTGGCCAAGTACTCTTGGGATATCTACATGTATGTCCCACACGGGCACCTGTGGGAACAGAATATTAATCTGGGGCAAGCGAGATTCATGATAAAAATATTTGTGCCATATAAAATTATGAAATAAGTCCAATTTGGCCCGAATTCCCATGTGTCTGCTCTGGAGATTCCCCAAAGGCAGAGACTAGTACTTCACAAAAAGCTAAGTGTAGCTGGAGGCTAAGGTTCAGCAGGGCCTGTCACCCAACACCCCTGCATTTGGCTTTTGTCATTCTGAGTACAGTGTGTCTTGGAGTTTTTATACCTGAATCTATTTTCTCTGGGACCTTGCAGGTCTCTTGGATCTGAGTGCCTTCCTTTCTCAACTTTGAAAAATTCTTATCTGATTCCTTTAACTATTAGTTCTTCATTGAATTCATCTTCCTATTCCTCAGGGACCCCTAGGATTTCTATAATCGTTCCTCTTGAACTCATCCCATAGTGTTTGTTTCTTTTCAGACTTTTCCCCACTGTTGGGGGAGCTGCTGGGGAAGCCGGAGGAGAATGGATGAAAACTCAGGTCTCTGGAGCAGTTTTAAAAGGCTTTACTATCACAGGTTCTGATATACAATCCAAGAACAGGAAAAACCCCGGACTCTGGGTTCCCACCTAGGGCCCAGCCACGTGTAGGCCAAGATGGCTGCCACCAAGTGTTGTAGCCCAACAGAGAATGGAGAGGACAGAGAGAGGAAAATGCCCAGGGAAGCCAAAATGGCAAAAAGGCACCCTTCTTATCCTAGCTTCTTTTATAGACTAAAACCCACCAAATCTTCCAGCCCAGCCCATCATGGGTTGGGATATCTAGAGATGTAGCCAGGTAAATGACCCTTTTGAAATGTAGATCTTTAGGCTAGCCTTTGGCTCAAGCTTCACAAAAAGCCAGAGCTGATTTCCAGAGGCAAATCTCCCTAGCAGAGAGAGGAGGGGCTGCATATCTGAAACAGAAAGCAGTTCAGAATGTAATCTGTAAGAAATGGCATTAATACTTTTTACTATGAATATATGTAGCTAGCAGATCCCAGTCTCTGGATCTCACAAAGGTCCAAAATCCATCAGAATGATTCACTTTGGTATTACCTTTAGAGTCAGAGACACATTAGTTTGCCCAGAGGTGCACTGGCATGTCTCTGAACTAGAAGAGTTGATTACATTATGGTTGATCCAACGTGGCAAGTACTCTTGATATATCTACATGTATGTCCCATGCAGGGACCTGTGGGAATGGAATATTGATCTGGGGCAAGCAAGATTCATGATAAAAAAGAATTATACCATTATAAAATTATGAAATCAGTCCAATTCTGCCCAAACTCCCATTGTGTCTGCTCCGGGGATTCCCCAAAGGCAGGGACCAGCTCTCCACCTTAGCTAAGTGTGGCTGGAGGCTAAGGTTCAGTAGGGTTGTCACCCAACACCCAACCATCTATTGTTTTCTAGAGTTTTCCTCCATCTCAACTTGGAGCTCCAAGTTGAGCTTGATTCTTTTCCCAGATGCTGAAAAGAGCTTGATTCTTTTCCCTCTGCTGTTATTCTGCTGCTCTGAGCTTCTTTTGAGTTTTTTTTTTCTGTCATCTATCTCCTCAGAGCTCCACTCAGCAGAAGAGCAGGTCACAGCCAGGCTCGTGTAGCAGCAAAGCGGATCATCAATAAATGCTCGAGTTTTTAGGTGCGTACAGGAGAATCTCACCTGCATGGCAGAGCCTGGAAAGCTACCTGTGTCATATTTGACATGCCAAATACCAGTAACAATTATAGAACTCATTCCCATAACTTGATGGAATGGTTTGAGACTCTTTATGTTCCTTGAGCGAGCAGATGCCCTTGGGCTATCTCCCATGTGACACCACCTATTGAGATGTTACTGGTGCCTGCTTGAGCAAATCCATGATCTACGGGAAGACAGTGATATCACACTCGTCATCTCTGACACTTCTGATTGTAGTTTTCTCATTTCGGCTCTCATATTGTCTTGTGTTTTGATGACCATGTCATCATTTCTTTAAGCTCATTAAACATTCTCACCATGGTGTCACAAAAATTATTCGCTGAGGATTTACAGAAGATGATTGGTGCTAGCTGAGTCTCCTATGGTGTGTTAGTTGTTTTTGCTCATTGAATTTGGTGGGCTTTTAAAGATAAGCAAAGCCTGCTCATCTTTGTTATGCTCCTGCTGTGCTGAGGATGACGTTCTGTATATTTAGGCCCTCTGGAAGTCTCTGAGGACTTACACCTAGAGTTACTCTTTCCTTATTCTGCTCATCTTCACCTGTGAGCAGAGTAAAATTTGATGAGTAGAGCTTCCAGTAGAAATTAATCTCACCTAAAGGATAGGAAAACAAGCAGAGGTTGGGCCAATTGATATGCCAGTCTTTGTCTACTGATCCTTGATTTCACTTTTCTTTCTTTCTTTCTTTCTTTCTTTCTTTCTTTCTTTCTTTCTTTCTTTCTTTCTTTCTTTCTTTCTTTCTTTCTTTCTTTCTTTCTTTCTTTCTTTCTTCTTTCTTTCTTTCTTTCTTTCTTTCTTTCTTTCTTTCTTTCTTTCTTTCTTTCTTTCTTTCTTTCTCTCTCTCTTTCTTTCTTGCTTGCTTTCTTGCTTTCTTTCCTTTCTTTCTTTCTTTCTCTTTCTCTTTCTTTCTTTCTTCTCTTTCTTTCTTTCTTTCTTTCTTTCTTTCTTTCTTTCTTTCTTTCTTTCTTTCTTTCTTTCTTTCTTTCTTTCTTTCTTTCTTTCTTTCTTTCTTTCTTCTTGCTTGCTTAATTTCTTGCTTGCTTGCTTGCTTGCTTTCTTGCTTTCTTGCTTGCTTGCTTGCTTGTTTGCTTTTTGCTTGCTTGCTTGCTTTCTTTCTTTCTTGCTTGCTTGCTTGTTTGCTTTTTTGGGTCACACTGGGTGATGCTCAGGGGTTTCTCCTGGCTCTTTGCTCAGGAATTACTCCTGGTGGTGCTCGGGGACCATGTGGTATGCCGGGGGTTCAAACCCAGGTCGGCCATGTGCAAGGCAAACACCCTACCTGCTGAGCTATCGCTCCAGCACTCCTTTTCTTTCTTTTCAAAAACAAAACATTTCCTCTTTATAAGGGAGAGTACAAAATGCATGCTCACTCTACAAATTAGGAGATTATGAAGAAGTGGAAAACCAACAAGTTACAATCATCTACAATATTCACTATCACTATCACTATCTTCCCGTTCATCATCTATTTGCTAGAGCGGGCACCAGAAATATCTCCATATGTCTTGTCTCATGCTAGTAGAACCCAAAAAGCATTCACTTGCTCCAGGAACATAAAGAGCCTCAAACCATTATATTAGGTCATGGGAATGACCTAATATAAATGTCACTGGTATTTGGCATATCAAATATGACACAAGCAGCTTGCCAGGCTTGCCAGGCGGGTGGCATACTCTTGTAGTAACCTCTAAATAAAGCAATTATTGATGAACCGCGCCTAGCAGCTGCGCGAGCCAAACTGTGATAGTCTGGGCTGTGATAGTCTGGAAGATGGTGGCCCCCATGGGTCGGGGTGGGGGGTTATCTGCCTTGTTGTGAGGCTCTGCTGGGGTGGCAGGCCAGGGCTAGAACCTGCCATGCCTCCCAGGCACCTCATGAGCGGCTGGGCACAGGGAGAACAAGGAGCAGCTCTGCCCCATGTCTGAGAGTCTCTGGTTCAGCATACCTGGGCCAGATTGAAAAAAAAAAAACTGCTGCAGTGTGGGTGTGGATGATCCGGGCTCTGATAATCTGGTCTGCTGGGTGGAGTTGTGACAAGAGGGAAGTCCGATGTGGAAGATAGCAGCCCCCATGGAGTCGGGGGGGGGTCGTCTGGCTTGTTGTGAGGCTCTGCTGGGGTGGCAGGCCAGGGCTAGAACCTGCCATGCCTCCCGGGCACCTCATGAGCGGCTGGGCAAGGGAGAACAAGGAGCAGCTCTGCCCCATGTCTGAGAGTCTACAATATTAGTCAGAACTATAAATTTCTTTATAGAAAGAAAGACAGATCACGATCATGTTCACGATCTTCCCGTTAATCATCTATTTGCTAGAGCGGGCACCAGTAATATCTCCATATGTCCTGTCTCATGCCAGTAGAACCCAAAGGCATCCGCTTGCTCCAGGAACATAAAGAGCCTCAAACCATTATATTAGGTCACGGGAATGACCTAATATAAAATGTTACTGGTATTTGGCATATCAAATACTACACGAGCAGCATGCCAGGCTTGCCGTGCGGGTGGCATATTCTTGTAGTCACCTCTAAATAAAGCATTTATTGATGAACCACGTGGCCGCTAGCGGTTTATTTATTTATTTATTTAAAAATATTTTAATATACCACCGTGAGATATACAATTACAAAGATGTTCATGTTTGGGTTTCGGTCATACAGTGTTCCAGCACCCATCCCTCCACCAGTGCCAATTTTCCACCAATGTCCCTGATTCCCTCCCCCCACCCCAGCCTGCCTCTGTGGCAGGTTCTGTTTTCTCTCTTTCTCTCTCTCTCTCTCTCTCTCTCTGTGTCTCTCTTCCTTCTCTTACACATTGTGGATTATGATACATCAATTTAGAGATTATTATGTGTATCTTTTTGCCTGTATTTAATTCTCAGTTCTAGATTGATATTAACACGTTCGACAATTATTAGCACACTGTTCTCTTCTCTGTCTTACCTAACCTCTGATTTTCCCACAGTTTGTGGTAATTTCCACCTTTGACAGGACCTCTTGATCGATGTTTCGTTGATCTTGGATATTGGTATCATAATATGTATATATATGTATATGTATATATATATATATACATAAATATGTATATATACATAAATATGTATATATACATAAATATGTATATATACATAAATATGTATAAGTGTACATATATATATGTATTTATGTCATGGCTTGTTGCAAGGCTCTGCTGGGGTGGTGGGCCAGGGCTAGAACCCGCCAGACGACCCCCCACTCCATGAGGGCCTCCATTTTCCACATCCGGACTTCTCTCTCGTCAGAACTCCACCCAGCAGACTAGTGGCCACGCGGTTCATCAATAAATACTGGACTTAGAGATGACTACAAGAGTATGCTACCTGCACGGCAGAGCCTGGCAAGCTACCCGTGTTGTATTTGATATGCCAAATACCAGTAACAATTATAGACCTCATTCCGGAATGGATTGAGGCTCTTTATGTTCCTGGAGCAAGCAGATGCCCTTGGGCTCTACTAGCATGAGACAGGACATATGGAGATGTTACTGGGGCCCGCTCGAGCATATCGATGATGAACGGGAAGACAGTGATACAGTGATTTATGTCATGAGAATAAAAGCAGTTATTCTATATCTGTCTTTTTCCTTCTGTCTAATTTCACTCAACATGATCCTCTCCATGTCCATCCATTTATAGGCAAATTTCACAACTCCATTTTTCCTAACAGCTGCATAGTATTCCATTGTGTAGATGTACCACAGTTTCTTTATCCAGTCATCAATTCTCGGGCACTCTGGTTGTTTCCAGATTCTGGCTACTGTGAATAGTGATGCTATGAAAATAAAAGTACGGATGTGTGTCGTTGACCTCCCAGGGTATATTCCTGGAAGTACTGGAATATACTGGTATATTCCCAGTATAGCTGGGTCAAATGGGTGCTCAATTTCTAGTCTTTGGAGGAATGTCCATATTGTTTTCCAAAAAAGGCTGGATCAGTCAACAGTCCCACCAACAATGGTTGAGAGTTCCCTTTTCCCCACATCCACGCCAGCACTTGTTGTTCTTGCTCTTTTGGATATGTACCAGTCTTTGTGGTGTGAGATGATACTCATTGTTGTTTTGATTTGCATCCTCTGATGATTAATGCTGATGAATATTTTTTCATTTGTCTTTTGGCCATTCAAATATTTTCCTTGTAGAAGTTTCTGTTCATTTCTTCTCCCCATTTTTTTGAGCAGGGTCAAAGCCTCAGTGCTCCCCTCTTGGGGGTGCTCACAGATGCAGCTGCTCCGAGAGGAGTCAAGCAGGAATCCATCGGGGCACACACACGTGTAGCCGCCACACGTATTTGCACACTCGTCGTGTTGGCAGCGCCCGCCTGTGGCACACTCATCCACATCTGGAAAGGAGCAGCAGGTAATCAGAGGCGCCCAGCCAAGTCCAGCCCTAAAGCCACCCTCTGCCCAGCTCACATTGGCAGGACCCATTAACCCTTTCAAAGCCGGTCAGACAAGGTCCATCAACCCCTCGGCCAGGGTTCCCTGTGGAGTGAAGAGAATGGGGTAACGGAATATGGAGAGCCAGAGCAACAGTACAGAGGTTTAGGATGCTTGTCTCTCTGGCGGCAGACTCGGGTTCCATCCCTGGCACCTCATATGGCTTTCTGAACGCAGAGCTAGGAGCGAGCCCTGAGCACCTCCGGGAGTGACCCAAAAACAAAACAAAGAAAAAAAAAAAGGTAAAGAAAACAAGAAAGGAGGCCAGAGTGATAGTCTAGTGGGGAGGGTATTTGTCTTGCACATGGCCAACCCAGGTTTGATCCCTGGAATCCCATATGGTCCCCCGCGCAACTCCAGGAATAATTCCTGAGTGCAGGGCCAGGAGTAACCCCCTGACCCCACAAAAAAAAAAAAAAAAAGAAGGAAGGAAGGAAGGAAGGAAGGAAGGAAGGAAGGAAGGAAGGAAGGAAGGAAGGAAGGAAGGAAGGAAGGAAGGAAGGAAGGAAGGAAGGAAGGAAGGAAGGAAGGAAGGAAGGAAGGAAGGAAGGAAGGAAGGAAGGAAGGAAGGAAGGAAGGAAGGAAAAGAAAATGCATTGAGGGCTGGAGTAATAGTACAGCGGGAGGGCGTTTGCCTTGAAGGCAGTCGAAAAGGGTTCTCAATCCCAGGCATCCTACATGGTTCCTCCAGCACCACCAGGAGTAATTTCTAAACGCAGAGTCAGGAGTAATCCCTGGGGATCTCTGGATGTGACCCAAAAAAAAAAAAAAAGGAAAGGGGAAGAGGGAGGGGGAGTGGGAGGCGGATGGGGAGGGGAAGGGAGGGGGAGGGGAGGGGAGGGGATGAAACGCAACGCAAACGCAAAGGCAAACGCAAACGCAAAGGCAAACGCTAACGCAAACGCAAACGCTAACGCTAACGCAAACGCTAACGCTAACGCTAACGCAAACGCGGCAGCAGGAGGGAGCAGGAACTAAAAGGGACCGGCCGAGTGGGCACCGGGCTGAGGGCACAGTCAGGATAGAAGACAAGGAAGGAGGTTCAGAAGCGCAGGCGTGCCAAGGTGCTGCTGCTCCCAGAACTGAATGCGCGGCGCAGGGCGCACTGGCAAGGGTGGCACGATGGAGCTGGCGAGGCTGAGGGGAGATTCTCTGCGGGTGGGATCCCGGAGGTGACCCCCCCCCTCCCCCGGCCCTGCGCACCCCCAAGCTTACCCAGGTACTCGGAGCACGGCTGAGAGTCGTGAACGCCCCGGGCCAAGCCGCCCCTCGGCAGCACGTCCCGAGTCCGGAGCCCGCAGCGGGGACGCGCACTGGGGGAAGCCTGGGGTGAGCGCGCCCCCGCGCGGCCCCCGACCCCCGCCCCGCCCCCCGGGCCCACCACTCACGTCGCCGCTGCGCAGCTCCGGAAGCAGTAGCCGAAGCCCAAAGCGTCCGAGGAGCGTCCGCGCGGCGCGCTCTGCGCCAGCACCGGGTAGGGCGCCGCCGCCTCGGCCCTCGCCTCGCCCCACGGCCCGACACCCGCTGCACTGGTGCCCCACCACGGACGCCTCCACGGCCCGACCCCCGCTGCACCCGGTGCCCCACCACGGACGCCTCCTGCGGGGGCTCCACGGCCCGACCCCCGCTGCACCCGGTGCCCCACCACGGACGCCTCCTGCGGGGGCTCCACGGCCCGACCCCGCTGCACCCGGTGCCCCACCACGGACGCCTCCTGCGGGGGCTCCACGGCCCGACCCCCGCTGCACCCGGTGCCCCACCACGGACGCCTCCTGCGGGGGCTCCACGGCCCGACCCCCGCTGCACCCGGTGCCCCACCACGGACGCCTCCTGCGGGGCTCCACGGCCCGACCCCCGCTGCACCCGGTGCCCCACCACGGACGCCTCCTGCGGGGGCCCACGGCCCGACCCCCGCTGCACCCGGTGCCCCACCACGGACGCCTCCTGCGGGGGCTCCACGGCCCGACCCCCGCTGCACCCGGTGCCCCACCACGGACGCCTCCTGCGGGGGCTCCACGCGCAGCTCACCTGACGCCACCCCTGGGCGAGGCCCGGCTCGGAAGGGGTCTTGCAGTCTGGGACGGGAAGGGGGCGCGGGAAAGAGACTCGGGAGGCAGGAAAGCTGAGGAGCAGAGGAGCGGGAGGGTGGGGGCAGCAGGCGCGAGGGCGCTTTGCAGTCCTCTCGCCGTGCTCCTCGTGCGGCGGATGGCCGAGGCCTGGTGTACACCGAGCGGTGTGGCCTGGCATGGCTGGGGCGGAGGCCGGGCGCCCCGAGAGTGCAGTTGGCAGAACTTGCCAGCGAGTCGGGGGACAGAGGCAGCGGTCGGTCCTCAGGCACACGCCGCCGTTGTGACCGATCAAGGGACACAGGACTGCGGTGAGAGCAAGGACACTCCGGCCGAGTAACCTCTTGCAGACGCTCCTGATGAAGCAACGCGGTCTGGTCCAGTCCCAACGGAATAGCGAAATCCTTGACTTTTTTTTTTGGGGGGCGGGAAAGACCTGTCCTGGTGCGGTGTTTGGGGGTCTCTCAGCCATCTGCCCCAGTCATCCTTAAGCTATCTTGGACACCGGTCCGGTCCGTTGTCCCCTCGCACGTGCTCGTGGGCATTTAGCTCCGCCCATCTCCGCATCTGGCTGGGTCTTTGTGCCAGCTGGGCAGAGTGTACAGCTTAGTGTATTATATTGTCTTGTTTTTCTTTTTTGGGTCGCACCCGGCGGTGCTCAGGGGGTTCCTCCTGGCTCTGCACTCAGGCAGAGCTGGGGGACCATATGGGATACCGGGGATCGAACCCGGGTCGGCCGCATGCAAGGCAAACGCCCTACCCGCTGTGCTATCGCTCTGGCCCTTAACCCGCTTTTAAATCACAGCCTGGCACACTCCCCGAGTTTCCCAGCCCGGTTTCCTGACCATCTAAGAATGCCCATACTCGGGCAATCCCAGTGCACGAGGAGCCTCGCCCACCAGTCACGTGTGTCCCGCCCCCAGGCAAGCGCCCGCCCACTCCTGCAGGAGCGATTCTCAAAGTCCTCTTCCGGCACCTAAACTGGGCGTTAGGCCCCGCCCAACTTCCTTTCTTCACGTTGATTTGCCCTAACGGGCTTGCTTACGCTCCTCCCTCCCCTCCTTCCGCCTATCAAGTGTTCCTGGCCCCACCCACCGCGTTTGGTCTCCGCCCACCTCTCTTCCAGCCTGTCGGCGTTGCACTTGCCTTCTGGCCTCCAGTTGCTCCGAGGCGGCCTCCGGCGGGAACGCGCCTCCCTCTCCCCTTCTGCGCGCCCTCACTGCCCCCCCCCCCCCCCCCCCGCCTTCTCTGGGCGGGGCACCGCCAGCTGTGCCCGGGATAAACAAAGAGAGGGGTGCGGTGGGCGTAGGGCGGGGTCTCCGCATTCCTAACCCGTGGGGGAGCCCCGGGCTCACGGAGCCAAAGGAGGATGGACGCGTCCTGCGGGGGCACCCCCTGCCCTCCCCCTGTCTCCCCAGGGCTGCGGAGAAACGTGGGGACAGCTCTGCTGAGGGGAGGAAGGGGGCAGGAGGCCGGTCTTTGGCAGTTCAAGCAGGAATTTGGGGGATTTTGAGCCACAACTGGAGAGAGGAAAGGATTAGAGGGACTCCCCCACCCCTCTATTTGGAAGGGTAGAGTTGTGGGACCCGCAAGGTTTCACTAATGATAGGGAGCTAGCTCAGCAGAAACCGCGGCACACATGTCCCGGGGAGATTACCTGGAAAACGGACTCTACTAGGGGGTGGCCAGGTTGAAGCTGCATAGAACAAGGGTAGGAAAAGGGGAGATTCTCGCGGTCTCGAGTAAGGAAAAGTCTCACTAGTGAGAAAAACTCCAGGGCTGGAGCGATAGTACAGCAGGTAGTGCCTTTGCCTTGCACGAGGTGGACGTGCCAATTCGGGTTCAGTCTCCAACATCCCATATGGTCCCCTGAGCAACAGTTGGAGTAATTCCTGAGTGCAGAGCCAGGAGTAACCCCTGAGCATTGCTAGGTGACCCAAAAAGAAACAAAAAAAAGATAAAACTCCCAAGTACTGAGTAATTACTGCTACCTCCTGTGCCCACAGGTGCCCAAGTCTTTCTGATGAACAGATACCTTGTATCTAAAAGCTGCCTTGGAGAATCATCTAACCATGGCCTGACCAACTATGGGGTTCTCTGAAGAGAGATGGATGAGACTGAGGGCCCGAGCTGAAGAACAGGACTGGAGAGACAGAATTGGCACCCTCTGAAGGGACTCAGTTGGAAATATTAAGAAAATAGGAATTGGCTGCAGTGATAGTCCAGCGGGTAGGGCACTTGCCTTGCAGGTGGCTGACCCTGGTTAGATTCCCGGCATCCCATATGGTCCCCCCAAGCAACATCCGGAGTAATTCTAGAGTGCAGAGCCAGGAGTAACCCCTAGCATCAACAGGGGTGACCCAAAAAAGAAAGAAAACAGGAGTTGTAGGGGTGGTGAGAGATAGTATAGCAGGTAGGACACTTGCCTTGCAAGCAGCTAACTCTGATTCAATGCCCAGCAGTGCATATGGTCACCCGAGTTCCACCAGGAGTGATTCCTGAGCACAGAGTAAGTCATGGGCACTGCCAGTGAGCCAAAAACAAAAAGAAAAAATGAGAGCCTGATATATATTGGATATTAATCCCTTATCAGATGGGTATTGGGTGAATATTCTTTCCTATTCTTGGTCACTGTTTCTTTTGAGGTGCAGAAGCTTTTTAGTTTCATGTAGTCCCATATGTTTATCTTTGCTTCTAGTTGCTTCATTAGTGGTGTTTCATCTTTGAAGATGCCTTTAGCTTTGATGTCTTGCAGGAGTTTACCTATATTTTATTCTACGTACTTTATGGATTCAGGTCTAATATTGAGATTTTTAATCCATTTTGATCAGATTTTTGTGCATGGTGTTAGAAAGAGGTTCAAATTCATTTTTTACATGTTGCTGCCCAGTTTTCTGAGCACCACTTGTTGAAGAGGCTTTCCTTGCTCCATTTCTGACTCTTTGCACCTTTATCAAAGATTAAATGATCATGTGTTTGAGGTTGGATGTCAGATACTCAATTCTATTCCATAGGTCCACAGGTCTGTTTTTATTCCAACACCATGCTGTTTGAATTACTATTGCTTGTAGTACAACTTGAAGTTGGGAAAGGTGATGCCTCCCATCCTTTCCCCAAGGATTGCTTTAGCTATCCGTGGGGGGGCTTGTTATTCCATACGAATTTCAGGAGTATTTGGTCAATTTCTTTGAAGAATGTCATTTGTATCCTTCTAGGGACCAAATTAATCCGTACAAAGCTGTAGGGAGTGTTTCCATTTTGACAATGTTGGTTCTCCCCATCCACGAGCAGGGAATGTGTTTCCATATCATGTCTGAACATCTCTGTTAAAATTGGAGTAGAAATGCACTTCATTTAATAAGTTCATAAGTGAAAGCAATAACACAGATGGCACAATTCACATGTAACAACTCAGTAAAAAGATCATAACCTTAGCAAGACCATTCCGAGATACATTATGTAATAAGCAATATAATGCGATCTTGCTAAGGGAACTGGCATGTGGTTGGGGTGGGCGGGTAACAAGGGGTTTTGGTGGTTACATTGGTGGTAGGACTGATGCTGGAATTCCTAATGACTGAGACGACTGTACTGTGAACAACTTTGTGAAAACGGTGTTTAAAGAAAATTAATATAAAAAATTTCCGTCTCAGAAACGGAAAGAAATAAAGAACCTGCCATGGAGCAGGGCTGGGGGAGGGGGAGGGAACTGGGGACGTTGGTGGTGGGAGATGGGCACCGGTGGCGGGATGGGTGCTGGAACACTGTATGACCCAAATATGAACTTTTTAATTGTATGTCTTTGTAATTGTAAAAATAAAAAATTAAAAAAAAATTTCCGTCTCAGGGACTGGAGCGATAGCACAGCGGATAGGGCATTTGCCTTGCATGCGGCCAACCCGGGTTTGGTCCCAGGAATCCCATATGTCCCCTGAGTTCTGCCAGGAGTAATTCCTAAGCATTGCCGGTTGTGACCCAGAAAGCAAAAAAGAATAAAAATTCTGTCTCAGGTAATGTAATCCCTGGGTATCTCCCTAAGGGTTACAATGAGTTGAAAATAGGTGAGTGAGGGAGGTGGACTTGAGAAAATAGCACTTCTTCTCATCCCTGATCACCTGACCTCTCTGGGAAAGACCTTGCATAGGCCAGGGTTGGTCAACTCGGAGCATCTACACTCATGGATGCTCAGGTTCCACCAGCTCCATGAGACAGCTATGTGGGAGCCACTTGTTCTACAGGCTGTAGGGTCTGGTCCTGACTACTTGAGTTTTCTGCACTCTGGCTGTAGTGAGGAATTGGTCTTTGCAAAAAGGGAAAGTCAGTCTGCACCTTAGCACCAATGTCCCAGACTATCTACTTCCTCCACAGACAAGAATTTCGGAGGCTTGCCCTCTTGAGCCCAAGTTCTCCCTTAAGCACATATCTATGAAGAAGAATATGTGCCGGAGAGCTATACCCGGGCAGGGGGCTTGACTTGCATGTGACTAATTGTACTTCTGCTTTCAACCTGGTTACATTGGTGATTTGGTCTTGTTTACAAGGACCCAGAGCTAATTCAAAGCCTCCTAGCAGAGCTGGGAGAAGCTATAAGCTAGATGTAACTTCCCCTGGCAGGAAGTTACAGAAATGACCCTCAGGTAATTTCTCCCAGCACCTCACCTAATATCTTGAGCCAAGATCTGCCTGTAATTGCCTTTATAAGGTAGAGAAGGGGGTTTCTGAGATGGCATGTCTCTGTACCAAAGACTAATACTAATGCCAGTTAAATATTTCTCCAAGCCTTCACAAGAGTCTCGTCTACTTCACAGTAGTTTTGTATTTTAGTTGCCTTTGAGTTATCAGGGAGCCATGCTTGCTTGCTTGGAGGCAAACAGAATTTCTCTCTGGTCTAATTACTTAGAGATCCAACGTGGCCAGGCAAATATGCTGGTAAGATCTAGCTAGTCCCACGATGATTGTGGTAGCATGAGAGAATATTTATACCAGCCAGTACAGAATACATGGTCAGAAAAGACTGCCACGTTCAGACTACCCCCTATCTATGAAGTGACCTGCAGGAGGCAATCCAGGGCATATGCAGAGGCCTAGGCTTTTAGGTGTCCTGCAACAGCAGAGGAACAGCCTCCTGTCTCAATAGAGCCTCAGCAGCCAGATAAACCTCATGCACCACCATTGGAGCCATTTTCAAGATCCTGACCTACGGATCTTCAGAGCCCCATCCAAGACACAAGCCAATTTCAAGTCCAAGTATGATGATGTTGGCAGCTAAAATCACCAGGCTTTTGTAGAGATGGAACTGCGGCCTCTTTCCCTGCCTCTGTCCATGCCAGAAGTCCTGGTGGGCCCTCCCAGGAATGGCTTTGGTGCTGTTGGTCATGACTCAGAGACTCAGACATGCAGGAGAGAGGCTACCAGTACTCCCTGTGGCTCTCCACCATGTGATATGTCAAAGCCTGGTATACTGATGTACCCGGTATCCCATTACATTATACAGAATTAAGTATGGGGCACACATCACAAGTTGTGGTCACGATGCCTAGAATGTGGCAACATATAGATAATTTATTATGCAGTGGGCTGAAGTAATATTCACTTAACTGTACTCATTAATTGCAGGGAGGGTTTTTGCTCTGTATATCTACATGCTGTAAAGGATGCAACTATATGAAAAGTGAAAGATTTCTAAGTATGTGAGGGATATAGTGGGAAGAGATATAAAATCACATTCAAGTGGTTTTATTCTGTGTCCTTTCACAGATTTTCTCACAAGAATATGAGAGGTGAAAATAATATAATAGTATGGATATGTATGTACATAGTTTTTCGTTGTTCACAGATTTGCTCTATTGGTAACCAGTAACATCTCCATATGTCCTGTCGCATGCTAGTGTAGCCCAAGGGCATCTGATTGCTCCAGGAACACGAAGAGCCTGAAACCATTTGTTCTGGTCATGGGAATGAGGTCTATATTTGTTACTGGTTTTTGGCATATCAAATACGACATGGGTAGCTTGCCAGACTCTGCTGTGTGGGTGGTATACTCTCGGAAATGACTCTCAACTCATTTATTAACTGACGATCAACAATGAGGAGAAATCAACTTTTCTCTTGGTTGGAGCTCTGAATGAACTGAGGAGTCCGGATGTTGAAAATGGCTGCCCTCGAGAAAGCATTTGACAAGATCCAGCACCCGTTCATGATTAAAACCCTCCAGAAAATGGGAATTGAAGGGACTTTCCTCAAGATAGTTACAGCCATCTACCAAAAGCCCACAGCGAGCATCATTCTCAATGGGGGAAAAGTTGAAAGCCTTCCCCCTGAGATCAGGGACAAGACAAGGTTGCCCACTCTCACCTCTTTTATTCAACATAGTACTGGAAGTACTTGCCATAGCAATCAGAGAAGAAAAGGACATCAAGGGCATCCAGATAGGCAAGGAAGAAGTCAAGCTATCATTATTTGCAGATGACATGATATTATACCTAGAGAACCCCAAACTCTCTACCAAAAAACTCCTAGAAACAATAGACGCATATAGTAGAGTGGCAGGATACAAAATCAACACGCAAAAGTCGGTGGCTTTCCTATATACAAATAACGAAAGAGAAGAAAGGGATATTAAGGAAACAATTCCATTCACAATTGTGCCACAGAAAATCAAATACCTAGGAATCAACTTACCCAAGTGTGTAAAGGACCTGTACAAGGAAAACTACAAGACACTGCTCCAAGAGATAAAAGAGGACACAAGGAAATGGAAACATATTCCCTGCTCATGGATGGGGAGAATCAACATTGTCAAAATGGTAATACTCCCTAGAGCTCTATACAGATTCAATGCAGTCCCTATGAGGATACCCATGACATTCTTCAAAGAAATTGACCAAACAATCCTGAAATTTGTATGGAACGATAAACCCCCAAGGATAGCTAAAGCAATCCTCGGGAAAAAGAAGATGGGAGGCATCACCTTACCAAACTTCAAACTGTACTACAAGGCAGTAGTAATTAAAACAGCATGGTATTGGAATAAAAACAGACCCGTGGACCTATGGAATAGAATTGAGTATCCTGACACCCAACCTCAAACACATGATCATTTAATCTTTGATAAAGGTGCAACGAGTCTAAAATGGAGTAAGGAAAGCCTCTTCAATAAGTGGTGCTGGGAAAACTGGGCAGCGACATGTAAAAAAATGAATTTGGACCTGTGTCTAACACCATGCACAAAAATCAGATCAAAGTGGATTAAAGATCTCAATATCAGACTTGAATCCATAAAGTACATTGAAGAAAATATAGGAAAAACCCTCCATGACATTGAAGCTAAAGGCATCTTCAAAGATGAAACATCTCTAACAAAGCAACTAGAAGAAAAGATAAATATATGGGACTACATGAAACTAAAAAGCTTCTGCACCTCAAAAGAAACAGTGACTAAGATACAAAAGCAGTCCACAGAATGGGAAAGAATATTCACCCAATACTCATCTGATAAGGGGTTAATATCCAGGATATATCAGGCACTGGTAGAACTTTACAAGAAGAAAACAAACAACCCCATCAAAAAATGGGGAGAAGAAATGAACAGAAACTTCAGCAAAGAAGAAATTCGAATGGCAAAAAAACATATGAAAAAATGCTCATCATCACTAATCATCAGAGAGATGCAAATCAAAACAACAATGAGATACCACTTTACACCACAGAGACTGGCACATATTCAAAAGAACAAGAACAACAAGTGCTGGCGTGGGTGTGGGGAAAAGGGGACACTCATCCATTGTTGGTGGGAATGCCGGCTGGTACAGCCTTTCTGGAAAACAATATGGACATTCCTCCAAAGACTAGAAATTGAACTCCCATTTGACCCAGCCATACCACTCCTGGGAATCTACTCTAGGAAACCAAAAATACGCAGCGGAAACACCATCCCTACTTTTATGTTCATAGCAGCATTATTCACAATAGCCAGAATCTGGAAGCAACCCGAGTGCCCGAAAATAGATGACTGGATAAAAAAGCTTTGGTACATCTACACAATGGAATACTATGCAGCTGTTAGGAAAAATGAAGTTATAAAATTTGCCTACAAATGGATGGACATGGAGAAGATTATGTTGAGCGAAATTAGCTAGAAGGAGAGAGACAGTTACAGAATGACTGCATTTATCTGCATAACATAAATATATAGGTACATATTATGATACCAATATCCAAGGTCAAGTGAAACATACATCAGGAGGTCCTGTCAAAGGTGGAAATTATCACAAACTTGTGGGAGTCAGAGGCTAGGTAAGACAGAAAATGGAACAGTGTGGTAACAATTGTGAGGGTACTAATGCCAACCTAGAACTGAGCATTAAATAGAGGCAAAAGGATACACATGACAACCCTTTAATGTATGTTCTGTAATCCATAGTCTGGAGAGGAAGGAAAAGAGAAAGATAGAGAAATGAAAAGAAATAAAGAACCTGCCATGGAGGAGGGCTGGGGGAGGGGGAGGGAACCGGGGATGTTGGTGGTGGGAGATGGGCACTGGTGGCGGGATGGGTGCTGCTACACTGTATGACCAAAACCCAAATATGAACTTTTTAATTGTATATCTTTGTAATTGCAAAAATAAAAAAATTAAAAAAAAAAAAAGAAAATGGCTGCCCTCATTGTGTGGAGGTTCCTCTTGCCTCTTGTGAGAGCTCTATTGGGATGGTAGGCCAGTAATTACTTGCTGTTCTTGATAGCCCTGAGTTGTGTAATGTTAATGAAGGGCTGTTTCTATTTCCAGGAAGCTCTTTGCATATGCTAAAGTTATTTTGTGTAAGCACAAGATGTCAGAGCAATGCATTAGTGAGTTAATCAACTCTGAATTATTTACAGTAGTTCATCACTGAATTTCTAACAGTTAATTTCCTAATAAGCATACTGATAAAGAGGATTTAATAAAATAGATGTTGACTGCTCTTTTTTAAATCAGGCATTTTATTGTCTCAACAGATTGCATTTATTTCCTTCTGAATTGTTTTTAAATTTTATTGTTATTTAGGCAAAATGGTTACAATAGTGCTATCTTTTATCGTTTTGTCCTATAAAATTACTGCACAACCATCACCACCAAAATGTTTAAGAACCTTCACTGCTGTCCACAGCAACTTAAAATCCACCCAAGAGAGGCTATTTTTTACTTCCTCTTATACTTTTGTTTTGTTTTTAATTACTGGTGTAGGATAAGAAAGTGTGATACATCTACACAGTGGAATACTATATAGCCACCAGGAAAAATGAAGTCATAAAATTTTGCTTTTACATGAATGGACATTGAAAATATCCATCCATATTGATGAATGTCATCACTCTGCTCAGTGAGGCGCAGATACACAGGGCTAGGTGCTACCAGCTCTTTCTGTGCTCAGCTGATCATGAGGTGTCCAAGAGGGAAAGCAAATTCTAGCCCTTGCAGGCCTTCCAAATAGAGCTCTGCAAGAAATCAGAGGAACGCCCATGCCTTTAGGGTCGACATTTTCAACATCCGGACTCCACAGCTCCTCAGATCTCCACCTACAAGATAAGGTGATCTCTCCCAGGTTCATCAGTAAATGCACACACTGAGAGCCTTCTACCCAGAGTATACCGCCCACAAGGGAGAGCCTGGCAAGTTACCGGTGTCTTATTTGATATGCCAAAAACCAGTAACAATTATAGACTGCCACACCCACGGCGGTGTCGCCTGTGTAGCAATGGTCTTGGTCAGGCTCCCATAGGCTGGGGGGTTCCTGCCATATGAGGCTAGGCCCCCCGGGCATTCCTTGGCAACAAGCTCTGGTCATGAACTCGCACTCTGGACAGAAATGTTCCCATCTCTGCTGGCGA
This sequence comes from Cryptotis parvus, assembly GCA_021461705.1. NCBI lineage: Eukaryota > Metazoa > Chordata > Mammalia > Eulipotyphla > Soricidae > Cryptotis > Cryptotis parvus. Next base: position 8,855 of record JAJIBD010003904.1, on the reverse strand, counting down.
TGGCTGGAATCTTCCTTGCTCTACTGTGTTTTCTGCTGATATTTTTTGCTACCTAGGCCAAGAGTACATTCTGCCCCGGGAACCCATTGCTGTTCCTGGGACAAATAATTCGGTTACTGATGTTAAAGCAACCTCTGTTGATGATCCTAATGCTCTTAAGGAAATGGTTGCTGTTACTGATTCAACCTCTCTGCCTCCCATTCTCAAGATAATACTAATGGTGAAAAATTATGGGAAGCCAGCTAAAGAGTTAGTAAATAAGTTAAAGCCATTATACTGGTTAATAGAGCCCAAGTTAAAACATGGTGTAGACAATGGACCCTGGTAACAGCGTGTACCTGGTAATAGATTTGTACTATTGCCCTTTATGATTTTAAGAAAAGGCTGATGTACTGAGGGCATGAGAGACTCACAGACATGGGGCAGAGCTGCTACCGGCTCTCCCTGTGCCCAGCCGCTCATGAGGTGCCCAGGAGGGATGGCGGTTTCTAGCCCTAGTCTGCCACCCCAGAAGAGGCTCGCGCAACAAACCAGACGAACCCCCACTCCATAAGGGCCTCCATTTTCCACATTTGGACTTCCCCCTTGTCAGAACTCCACCCAGCAGACCAGCCTATCACAGCACGGCTCGCGCGGCCACTTGCATCGTGTGGTTCATCAATAAATGCTGGATTTAGAGATGACTACAAGAGTTTGCTAGCCACACAGCAGAGCCTGGAAAGCTACCCGTTTCGTATTTGATATGCCAAATACCAGTAACAATTATAGACCTCATTCCCATGACCTGATGGAATGGTTTGAGGCTCTTTATATTCCTGGAGCAAGCAGGTGCCCTTGGGCTCTACTTGCATGAGACAGGACATATGGAGATGTTACTGGTGCCCACTCGAGCAAATTGATGATGAATGGGAAGACAGTGACAGTGACTGAGGGCATATCACTTGTCTTCCTGTTGTTCATCAATTTGCTCGAGTAGGCACCAGTAACATCTCCATAGGACCTGTCGCATGCTAGTGTAGCCCAAGGGCGTCTGCTCACTTCAGGAACACAAAGAGCCTCAAACCATTCAGTCAGGTCACGAATGAGGACTATAATTGCTACTGGTTTTTGGCATATCAAATACGACACAGGTAGCTTGCCAGGCTCTGTTGTGCGGGTGGGATACTTTTGGTAGTAGGCTCTCAGTCTGTGCATTTACTGATGAACCGCACAGCCACAACGCGGCAATGGGGAGAGGTCAGCTTTTCTCTTGGGTGGAGCTCTGATGAGCTGGGACTGAGGGCGTGACCACAAAATATTGATCAAGAATAAGTCGGTTATTCTTTTGCTCAGGGCTGGTCCTGCTTTGACTGTTTTTCATTGTGTATAAATATTGAGATGATTCTGAAGTAAATTTGCAGCAGATTCAAACCACCATCTCAGTGTGTGTTGTCTGTCTGTCACCGCTGAATCCTAGCTGTCCTGTGTACCTTCTCCCTGATTCTCCCTCGGTCTGCACATCTCCTGGAGCCGGACCGCGGCAATAGACCTCATTCCCAAGACCTGAACGAATGGTTTGAGTCTCTTCCTGTTCCTGGTGTGAGCAGATGCCCTTAGGCTACACTAACATGCGACAGGAAGTATGGAGATCTTACTGTTGCCCGCTGGAGCAATCAATGAACAAGAGGAAGACAAGTGATGCAAGTATACATGCTGAGTGAAGTGAGTCAGAGGGAGAGGGACACATAGAATGATCGCTCACTCTGTAGGACATAAAAATGCATGAGGCTAACATCCACAGACAGTAGAAACAAGGACCAGGAGGTCTGTTTTGCATGATGGAAGCTGCTATAAATAGAAGGACGGGGGTAGAGCAGGATCACTGTGACATTGATGGTTGGAAATGATCACTCTGGACAAGAACTGAATGCTGAAAGGCAGTAAAGGAATATACAGGATAAGGATAACCTATCAGTGACTGTATTGTTAGCCATAATGTCCAGAAGGAGAAGGGGGTAGGCTGAGAGTGACAGAATGTGCGTGTGTGCATGTGTATGTGTGTGTGAGAGAGAGTGAGAGAGAGAGAGAGAGAGAGAGAGCCTTCCATAGAGGAGGGAAACTAGAGACACTGGTGGTGGGAAATGTACTTGGTAAAGGGACCGGTGTTGGAACATTGTGTGAGTGAAACCCAGTCATGAACAACTTTGTTACTGAGTATCTCACTGTGATTCAATTTAAAAAAATGATACTAGAAAGCAGTGAGAGACTTGGGGAAACAAACATAAAACTGTTGTGATGGGTCACTTGCACAGGAAGAGAGATGAAGTGGTGACTTACAGGAACAAAATAATGAAAAGGATGCCTGTAAATATGCCAATCACTGTCACTGTATCACTGTCTTCCCGTTCATCATCGATTTGGGAATGAGGTCTATAATTGTTACTGGTATTTAGCATATCAAATACGACACGGGTAGCTTGCCAGGCTCTGCCGTGCGGGTAGCATACTCTTGTAGTCACCTCTAAATCTAGCATTTATTGATGAACTGTGTGGCGCAAGCAGCTGCACAAGCCGTGCTGTGATAGGCTGGTCTGCTGGGTGGAATTCTGATGAGAGGGAAGTCCGGATGTGGAAAATGGAGGTCCTCATGGAGCGGGGGTCGTCTGGCTCGTTGCGAGGCTCTGTTGTGGTAGGCTAGTATTAGGTTAGGAAACTTCAGAAAGCAGTGACGCCCAATTCACTGATGTGGGGTGATTTCTCTGGAGAATAGAAGGAAAATGAGAGCGCTCTGGAGGCCTCGGAGAGAGGAGAAACAAGACAGGCACTAATTAAGCAGTAGTGGAAGAAGCAGTGAATATGGAATGACTGTTGTGGATCATGTAAGCTGTGGCCCTAAGGGAAGCTGTTCCAGCAGAGAATCCCAGGCCAGTGCGTTTCTTGCTTCATGGTAGCTGAGGATAAGGATACTTAGTCTCCATACACTGACTGCTGGGAGCTCTGATTATAAAGAAGGAACCTAAAAGGGAAAGTCGCTAATATTATGAGGTTAATCTTTTTTATTTGACCCTTATGTAATTATGGTACTGTTTTACCTTTGAAAATCATTTTGAATCTTTGAGCTCTTATAAACTCTACTATTTAGTTTTTTTCTTTTCTTTTCATCATTTCATGAAGTGGCGATTAAACACATGTATTTTAGTCTTTACAGAGGTGTTTTTATGCAGTACTTTGGCTACTAAAAGTGTATCCCACCTGCACGGCAGAGCCTGGCAAACTACCAGTGTTGTATTTGATATGCCAAATACCAGTAACAGTTATAGACCTCATTCTCATTACCTGAGGGAATGGTTTGAGGCTCTTCATGTTCCTCTATCGAGCAGATGCCCTTGGGCTACACTAGCATGTGACAGGACGTATGGAGATGTTACTGGTGCCTGCTCGAGCAAATCGATGAACAACGGGAAGACAAGTGATATAAGTGAAGTGATGCTTTGGATGATGGCTTCATGCGTGTATCATTCCAACTTCACACCCGCCACCAGACAAACTTCCTTTTGATGACATATGTGCAATAGAAAGCCTAGATTTGTACCCTTATTTTTCTTTATTTTATTTTAATTAAAAAACTCAGTTATATTTTAATATAGCAGTTTGAATATCATGTTCAAATATCACAAAATTTCTTGATAATACAATATGAGAATTTTCACAATTCCTCTTAAAAAAATCCTGCAAGGAGCTGGAGCGATAGCCCAGCGGTAGGGCATTTGCCTTGCACGCAGCTGGCCTGTGCTGGCCCGGGTTTAATTTCCGGCATCCCATATGATCCCCCGAGCACTGCAAGGAGTAATTCCTGAGTGCAGAGCCAGGAGTAACCCCTGAGCGTCCGCGGGTGTGAACCAAAAAAGCAAAAAACAAAAAATTCCTGCAATGAATATTAATTTTGTCTAAAATAAGATTTGATAACATGAGAAAAATTTTATGTACAATTAAATGTATTTGCTTTATTTCTGCTCATGTTTGATTACTTAGGCCAAGAAGTGCCAACTTGGTACCTGGAACCAATAACTTGAAAAGTTTAAGTGAAATCTTTCAGGAGATAAAATAGCATAGTATAAAGTTCTTTTATGGGCCGGAGTGATAGCCCAGCGGTAGGCGTTTGCCTTGCCCGTGGCCGGGCTATGCTGGCATGGGTTCGATCCCCGGCATCCCATATGGTCCCCCCGAACACCGCCAGGAGTAATTCCTGAGTGCAGAGCCAGGAGAAACCCCTGAGCATTGCCGGGTGTGACCCCCAAAAAGAGAGAATAAAGTTCTTTTATTTAAAATGTGTATTATATTTATCCTATTTAAAAACATATTTCTGAAATCCACAGAGTGTGTCTTCCCAAAATATTTTAAGTTTTATTTACATATGATACTACTGGGGAAACGAGTGCTATGATTTGACACAGGAGTTAAGGAATGCACCAAATGGCTAATTTGTGTACCTTCATTGAAAACTTTCATTCATTTATTTGAAATTTTTTGACATGTAGAATACTTATATATTCACCATAATTATTGCATAAATAACTGTAAACTTACTTTGATTTAATTACATATGTATGGAAGATCAGGTTATGTTGGGAATGAGTTCCCTTATTGCTACTGTTTTTGGCATACTGAATACACCACGGATAGCTTTCCAGGCTCTGCCATGATTCTGGGTTCATCCCAAGGGGCCCAGTCTTTTTCTACGTCAGACCATCAACCATCCAGGGCCCAAAGGGCAGAGCCCTGGGTGTAGACAAGCCTGTCTCCTGCCTGCCACCTGCTGATGCAGATGGGCACCACAGCCACACCTGTAACACCTCGAGGGGAGAATATCATTTATACTTATATATTTACAGTAGTTTCAAGGCTGTTATTTATACTCAAATATTTCACAATATTCTACAGTTTAGTACCTAATTTGGCAGTTTTTTTTTCTTTTTTTGGGTCACACCCAGCAATACTCAGGGGTTACTCCTGGCTCTTTGCTCAGGAATTACTCCTGGCGGTGCTCGGGGACCATATGGGATGCCGGGATGGAACCCAGGTGGGTTGCGTGCAAGGCAAACACCCTACCCGCTGTGCTATCACTTTGCCCCCCAGCAGTTTTTGATTGGTAACGCGGACATACCATCAGTACTCCTGAGCTTTCCAGCCAACCACTCCGGTCCCCACGTCAGACCCAAGTGTCGGGGCCATTATTCCACCTCCAGGAGGGGAGCCCCCAGTCTACACTGTGAGAGCGGAGGGGTGGGCTCGACAGCGTGAGGCAGGGGCTCACCAGGGGCCAGAGGAGAATATGGGAGGCTAGCCTCAAATCTGAGTTCAAACGGGCCACAACAGTTTAAATGAAAATGCTGTTTTAACACAAGTCATCCTCCTGGACCTATTACCTTCAAACTAAACAAACAAACAAGCAAAAAAAAAATCATCAACCTTTACTGACTTTCCAAATTAAAAAAGTCCGAACATGAGACAGATTTCTGTCAAAAGTAGAGGCTAGGGGCTGGAAGGATAGTACAGCAGAAAGAGTATTTGCCTTGCACACAGCCGACCGAAGTTCGATCCCCAGCATCCCATATGGTCCCCTTAGCACGGCCAGGAGTAATTGCTGAGCGCTGCCAGATGTGACACCCAGCCCACCTCCCTGCCAAAAAAAAAAAAGACGCAGAACCCTTGAAGCCAGAGCAACAGCACGACTTTGATGCTCCGGGGTCTGAGCTCAGGAATTACTCTGGCAGGGAGATCAGGTTATGTTAAGACTTAAAAATAACGGTATCGTAGAGGGAATTGTGGCTCCTCCCTCAGGGAGGTCCCTAGGCCCCAGACTCAAGGGACCTCCGATGGATTCCATGGCCTTAACATTACCTGGGGGTTAGGGGATGACCATGACAGCAGAAGCCTACTTGGGGGTCAGGGGACGAACAAGGCAGTGTTAGGGTCTTAGAAATCACAAAGAAACCAGTCGGCAATGCAAAAAGCAAGCGGAGTTTACTTAAGCCAGCTAGCTGGGGTCAGGCTCTCAGGCACACAGTCCAAAACAAGAGCCCGAGTAAGGGGAAACTTTAGAGTATATAGCCACTTTCGGCATCATAACCAGCAAACTTAAATTCAAAGAAAAACATAACTCAAGGAGAAACACAACTCAAGTTGCAGAGACATGTTATTTTGATATGTCTTGGGATGTTCTAAATGTTAGTATGCCCTGCCCACACCCGAGCGGTTCCCATAGATAAAACAGATAGGCTGCTGTTTTTCTTCTGCCCGAATGTCCTTCCCAACGCCAAATGGGGGGTGATGGCCCAGTGTCGGTAACTTTTCACAGCAAATGGAAATCCTTTGGCTCATTGAACCTGCCTGCTGTTTTGCTTACCTGACAGCAGCAGAAGCTGCGGCCTAGCTGGGTCCCCAGCAGGACTCACTATCCATTAGGGCCCCCAGAAAAAATAGAAGCCTACCCAGAATATCTAGGTAGCTGTACAAAAATTTACCAGGGTCCTAATGAACCGTACTTTGATTTTATTGGGAGATTAAGTGAGACAATCCACAGACAGGTTCAAGACCCATCCACTCAACAAATCCTAAAACGAACTTTAGCATATGAACATGCTAATAAAAATTGTCGAGCAATACTATATAGTATTAAGGAAAAGGAAGACCTCATGGGATATGTAAAGGCCTGTAGAAATGTCGGTTTGGCCTCCCATGGAACACAGAATGCTATAGAGGCTTATCCCATACAGCAGGAGGATCAGGAGAGGGGTGAAATGTCAAACAACTTCGGGGGGGAGAAACAATAATCCTCAAAGGATAAACAGTGATCAGGGAAACTCTGCTAATAATCACAACTCCACCCCTCGGAGGGCCCCATCTGGACCATGCCCAAGGTGCAGGAAGGGAAAACATTGGGCCAGAGACTGTCAGTCTCGGAGATGAAGTCAGCCTCAGGCTTCATCTGGGCAGATAATCTGCTATAACTGCAATACTCTCCAGCCTACCACATCAGACAATGGCAGTCTTGGCATTCTCTGCCCTAAGACTGTCACAATATACCCAAGTCAAGATCCTTACATGCTAAAAACAGGGATAAAAGGACCTGCTCTCCCAGGTAGTATGGGTTTAATTCAAGGGAGCGATTGGCTGAAATTTAAAGGAATTAAGGTACATTTCGAACTTCTAGATCCTGAATCTCATGGAGAGATAATACTGTCAATCTCTGTGCCAAGTAAATGGGCTTTTGAAAAAAGGGAACCGCTTGCTAGTCTATTATTAATTTTTGAGGATCCGTCTAGTCAGTCCGAACACCCTAGAGGTGGTGGCTTAAACAGTACCAGCCCTTCTACCAACTTCATTGTTGGTTATACAGCCACACATAACCAAGCCCACCAGCCACCTGCTAGCTATCTAGTTGCGTACACTACCAGGATTTCGCAGGCCAAGCAGCCGATTATACCCATCAAAATTTATAAAAGGAAATTCAAAGGCATGTTGGATACAGGGCCAGACATGACCATAATCTCCACTAAGCACTGGCCCTCTAACTAGGCCCTAAAGAAAGTGTCCCATAGTCTAAGCAGGGTAGGCAATATCTCCTTTTCGACAAAGTGCGAGATGGGTACCGTGTATTGGCCCTGAAGGGAACATAGCCATGGTCCAGCCTTATATAGCCCCTATGCCTTTAACTTTATGAGGTTGAGACATGCTGGAACAGTGGGGAGCAGTGATTCACATACCTCGTCCAATCCCCCCATTGGGCACCTGTTCCAGCTCTTCTTAATAAAGCGTAACTCAGGGAGTAACCCTTTTTAATTGGAGCCTCTGTGGTTAAGCGCCCACCACCTATCCGTATTCAGTGGAAGTCTGACAAACCTACATAGACACCACAGTGGCCCTTCAATATCAAAAAGTTAGAGGCGCTGACAAATCTAGTTGAAGAACAGTTGAATTTAGGACATATTGAGCCATTGTTTTCAGAATGGAATTCCCCAGTTTAAGGGATACAGAAAAAATCAGGGAAATGGTGGTTGCTGATTGACCTAAGGAATGTCAATTCCACAATGGTCCCCATGGGAGCTCTGCAACCTGGGCTCCCCTCTCTAGCAGCTATTACTAAAGATTGGCCACTAATTATCATAGACTTAAAAACCTGTTTCTACAACATACCTATTCACCCAGATGATCGTAAAAGGTTTGCATTTTTAGTTCCGTCTATCAATCCTAAAAGGTCCTTTACGTAGCTTTCAATGGACAGTATTACCACAAGGAATGACTAACTCACCAACAATGTGTCAACACTTTGTTGATGAAGTTTTGAGACCTTCTCATGTTAAATTTTCCAATGCATACATCATCCACTACATGGATAATATCTTGCTAGCCTGTGATAATTCCAAAAGATCTCCAAAATTTGTATAATGAAGTAATAACAGTTTTACCCAAGGCTGGTTTACAAGTAGCTATGGAGAAAATTCAAATGCAGCCTCCATATGAGTATTTGGGCTATGCTCTTGACCACACTACAGTGCGTCCTCAAAAAATCTTCAAAAACTGCAAGGGAGATATCAACTGGGTATGCCCCTCCCTTGGGATTCCTGTGAACTTAGCAATTTGTTCCACACCCTTGAAGGTGATCCTGCTTTGAATAGCCCAAGACAATTAACTTCTGAAGCTCAGAAGGAATTAGACTTTTTTTATGGATCGGCTTCAAAACTCTTACCTCTCCAGATTTAATCCCGGAGAAAAAGTATGGTTATTAGTATTTAACACTCCTGAGTCTCCAACAGCTGCTATAGCTCAATTATCTGGACCATTGGAATGGGTTGACTTACATAACAAGCAGAATC
>JAJIBD010003903.1:0-73054 GCA_021461705.1 Cryptotis parvus | reverse complement strand
AAACAAGAAAGGGCCCACATAAATAACCTGACTACACAGCTGAAGACATTAGAAAAAGACCAACAAAAGGAGCCCAACCCAGGCAGAAAAAAGGAAATAATAAAACTTAGAGAGGAAATCAATGAGTTGGAAACCAAAAAAAAACAATCCAAAAGATTAATGAAACCAAGAGCTGGGTTTTTGAAAAAATAAACAAGATTGACAAACCATTGGCAAGACTTGTAAGTACAGGGAAAGAGAAACCCAAATAAACAGAATCAGAAATAAAAAGGGTGACATCACAACAGAAACCACAGAAATCCAAAAGATCATCAGAGATTACTTTGAGAGCCTGTATGCCGTGAAACATGAGAATCTAGAAGAAATGGATCAATTCCTGAAGTCCTATAACCTCCCCGGCTGAAACAAGAAGACCTCCAATACCTGAATAAGCCTATCACCATCGAGGAAATAGAAACAGTAATTAAAAGTCTGCCCAAACACAAAAGCCCAGGTCCAGACAGATTCACTAGTGAACTCTACCAAACCTTTAAGGAGGGACCTACTGCCAGTCCTTTTCAAGCTCTTCCAGGAAATAGAAGAAACAGAAACACTCCCAAACAGCTTCTACGAGGCACATATCACCCTGATACCCAAAACAGGGAGAGACAACACAAAGAAAGAAAACTACAGACCAATATCCTGATGAACACGGATGCTAAGATCTTCAACAAAATACTAGCAAACAGAATCCAAAGACTCATCAAGAAGATTATACATCATGACCAAGTAGGATTCATCCCGGGAATGCAAGGATGGTTCAACATTCACAAGTCAATCAACATAATACATCATATCAATAAAAGAAAAAATAAAAACCATATGATCCCTTTCAATAGACGCCAGAAAAAGCATTTGACAAGATCCAGCACCCATTCATGATTAAAACCCTCCAGAAAATGGGAATTGAAGGGACTTTCCTCAAGATAGTTACAGCCATCTACCAAAAGCCCACAGCAAGCATCATTCTAAATGGGGGAAAAGTTGAAAGCCTTCCCCTGAGATCAGGGACAAGACAAGGTTGCCCCCTCTCACCTCTTTTATTCAATATAGTACTGGAGAGTACTTGCCATAGCAATCAGAGAAGAAAAGGACATCAAGGGCATCCAGATAGGCAAGGAAGAAGTCAAGCTATCATTATTTGCAGATGACATGATATTATACCTAGAGAACCCTAAACTTTCTACCAAAAAACTCCTAGAAACAATAGACGCATATAGTAGAGTGGCAGGATACAAAATCAACACCCAAAAGTCAGTGGCTTTCCTATATACAAATAACGAAAGAGAAGAAAGGGATATTAAGGAAACTATTCCATTCACAATTGTGCCACAGAAAATCAAATACCTAGGAATCAACTTACCCAAGTATGTAAAGGACCTGTACAAAGAAAACTACAAGACACTGCTCCAAGAGATAAAAGAGGACACAAGGAAATGGAAACACATTCCCTGTTCATGGATGGGGAGAATCAACATTGTCAAAATGGTAATACTCCCCTAGAGCTCTGTACAGATTCAATGCAGTCCCTATGAGGATACCGATGACATTCTTCAAAGAAATTGACCAAACGCTCCTGAAATTTGTATGGAACAATAAACCCCCCAAGGATAGCTAAAGCAATCCTCGGGAAAAAGAAGATGGGAGGCATCACCTTACCCAACTTCAAACTGTACTACAAGGCAGTAGTAATCAAAACAGCATGGTATTGGAATAAAAACAGACCTGTGGACCTATGGAATAGAATTGAGTATCCTGACACCCAACCTCAAACACATGATCATTTAATCTTTGATAAAAGGTGCAATGAGTCTAAAATGGAGTAAGGAAAGCCTCTTCAACAAGTGGTGTTGGGAAAATTGGGCAGCGACATGTAAAAAAATGAATTTGGACCTGTGTCTAACACCATGCACAAAAATCAGATCAAAATGGATTAAAGATCTCAATATCAGACTTGAATCCATAAAGTACATTGAAGAAAATATAGGAAAAACCCTCCACGACATTGAAGCTAAAGGCATCTTCAAAGGTGAAACATCACTAACAAAGCAACTAGAAGAAAACATAAACATATGGGACTACATGAAACTAAAAAGCTTCTGCACCTCAAAAGAAACAGTGACTAAGATACAAAAGCAGTCCACAGAATGGGAAAGAATATTCACCCAATACCCATCTGATAAGGGGTTAATATCCAGGATATATCAGGCACTGGTAGAACTTTACAAGAAGAAAACAAACAACCCCATCAAAAAATGGGGAGAAGAAATGAACAGAAACTTCAGCAAGGAAGAAATTCGAATGGCCAAAAAACATATGAAAAAAATGCTCATCATCACTAATCATCAGAGAGATGCAAATCAAAACAACAATGAGATACCACTTTATACCACAGAGACTGGCACATATTCAAAAGAGCAAGAACAACAAGTGCTGGCGTGGATGTGGGGAAAAGGGGACACTCATCCATTGTTGGTGGGAATGCCGGCTGGTACAGCCTTTCTGGAAAACAATATGGACTTTCCTCCAAAGACTAGAAATTGAACTCCCATTTGACCCAGCCATACCACTCCTGGGAATCTACTCTGGGAAACCAAAAATACTCAGCGGAAACACCATCCCTACTTTTATGTTCATAGCAGCATTATTCACAATAGCCAGAATCTGGAAGCAACCAGAGTGCCCGAAAATCGATGACTGGATAAAGAAGCTTTGGTACATCTACACAATGGAATACTATGCAGATGTTAGGAAAAATGAAGTTATAAAATTTGCCTATAAATGGATGGACATGGAGAAGATTATGTTGAGCGAAATTAGCCAGAAGGAGAGAGACAGATACAGAATGACTGCATTTATTTGCATAGCATAAATATATATGTACATATTATGATACCAATAGCCAAGGTCAAGTGAAACATATATCAGGAGGTCTTGTCAAAGGTGGAAATTATCACAAACGTGTGGGAGTCAGAGGTTAGGTAAGACAGAAAATGAAACAGTGTGCTAATAATTGTCGAGGGTACTAATGCCAACCTAGAACTGAGCATTAAATAGAGGCAAAAGGATACACATGACAACCTTTTTAATGTATGTTCTGTAATCCATAGTCTGGAAGGGAAGGAAAAGAGAAAGAGAGAGAAAGGGAAAGAAATAAAGAACCTGCCATGGAGCAGGGGCTGGGGGAGAGGAGGGAACCGGGGATGTTGGTGGTGGGAGATGGGCACTGGTGGAGGGGCGGGTGCTGGAACACTGTATGACCAAAACCCAAATATGAACTTTTTAATTGTATATCTTTTTATTTGTATATCTCACGGTGGTATAATAAAATACTTAAAAAAAAAACATTAGCAATCATGAAAAAAAATACCAAAAAAATCAAAAACCCTTGCCACTAAAATTCTGCACATAGGAACAATACTGTAAATTAAAATTCTTAATACAAGTCTGACAGAGAAGAAAAAAAATAAAATAAAATAAAATGATTGAGTATGGCCCACCCACCAAACCCAACCCACCAAAACAAAGCATGCTGGAAGAAATACTTGCATATGTTCACCAAGTCTGTTTCTATGTGTGTCTCTCATGTGTCGAGCCCAGAAGTATACAGAGAGAGACACACACAGCTAACCTTGTGAGGTTATGATAACCTTCGAGGAATAGAGACACAGAAAGGAAGCGTCACAAAGCGACTCAACACTGCTAATTTCTTATATTTTACATGAATATCACACATATATGACTTGCATATAAACACAAAGCTAAAATGATAAATTTCTGATAATAGAAAAGAACAAATGAAGTTTAATAATAATATCCATCCCTCCCATACACACATTGGACAATCCAGGGAGATTGTGGAAGCTCCCTGGGGTTTCAGCACCCCAGAAGTAACCTCAGCTGAGACAGAGACCCCGGAGGAGGAGTGGAGAAGGTCAGTCAGGGGAGTGAGACACAACACAGGATGAAAGTATTTTGATTCAAAAGACTAAATGGCTGCACAACAGGAGCCCATCTGAGGAAGAGGCCAGTGGCCCAGCACAGCAGGCCTCTGCAACCACAGGGACCCAGGAGGAGCCCTTAGACTAGGCGCTACACTGAGGGACAGGGAACAGGGTGCAGAGATGGAGAGAGGCTGGTCGCCCCGCCCAGGCTGCCCACAGAAAGGACTGAGAGGGGCGGTGGGGGGGGGGCAGTGCCACAGGAGCCAGGCTCTGCCTCTGCTCCTTCAGTGACCCTGAGCCTCCGCTTCCAGTGTGGGGATAGACCCTGAGGCGAACACTGGTGGGGGCGGGGCAGCGGGCCTAAGTACACGAGGGGCCCTGAGGGACTCTGCTCTGAGCTCCTCAGATCTGTCTGTCTCCAGTCCAGTGCAGCCATTTCCCTCTTCTCGGGTTTGCATTTTCTTGAGGTCCTGTTGAGAGCTGAGCAAGGCCTCTCTCTCCCCGGACCGCGTTCGTCTCTTCACCCCTCGGTCGCTTAACCTCCTCGTCCCTTCACGGCACTTTGACCAACCAGTTGCTACCCATCCGTCCATTTCTTCATTCCCACATATTCTGGGGTGCAGCTGGGTAGGTACAGGCTTGGTTGGAAAGTTGGGTCCCAGAGTCTGAGACTTTTTCCAACTTTTCCACCCAATTAAAAAGCCTAAGAAGGCTCGGGACTTCATCCCTGAAGCAACCCAAAGTTTCTAGCTAGCCACTTTCCTTTCTCTCTGTAAATTGCTTTGGGGACCACATGGTCCCTTGGCTCCCAGGGAGCTTTGAAATGTGCCTCCTGCATTTGGCCCATTTCCTGGGAGGCTGTGGGCCAGTAAGGAGCTGGGAGCTGTTCGGTCAGGGGTCTTTGGCTGTCCCCCGTAAACTGCTGGATGCCCTAATTAGCCTGAGAATCCCCTATTCCAGACCACAGGGTCCAGCCTGCAACACTGCATTGTGGGCTCTCGGCTAATCTCACTCATTCTCAAGACTCCAGCTTAATTCTCTCCTTGCAGCCACCTCAGCGAGTTCTCTGAAGTCTGGGTATGTTTCCTCAGTTAGCAGAGGTGAGTGGGCTGAAAGCTGGGGGCCCTGCCATGAGGGGGACCCGGGAAAGGAGACATGGGAGGGCTCCTATGACCCCTGGTCCCTGTCCACAGCAGAGAGGACCATTATACCTGTGTCTTCCAGAGGGCCAGGGAGAAGGAACCTGGGAAGCCTAGAGGTGAGTGAAAAGTGGAATAGTATTGAGAGGAAGGGGCGACTGGGGACTCAGGCATCCAGGGAGTCGGGCCCCTGGCATCCCCTCAGCTCGCTGTGTAGTAATGCTGGTACTTGGCAGAGCCTGGCTTGGGGGGCATTTGGCCAGGAGGCAGGTGGGACGGAAAGGACATAAGGCTGGCACACAAGGTCCTGCCTGGACCCTGGTCTCACACATACACAATACCCCACTCTCGGCTCCCTCAGGCTCACCCCAAGAGAAGACAGAGCAGGGGAGACCCCCAACCTCTCAGAGGCAATGCTCAGACTGTGTGTGTTCGTGTTAGTATGTGTGATTGTGGTGTGTGAGTGTGGGTGTGGCAGTGTGGTTGTTAGCATGTAGGCATGTGAGTCTGTGATATGTGAGTACAATGTGTGTGTGAGGATGTGGGTGTTTCAGTGGGGGGTGTGTGAGTGTGATGTGTCTGTGTATCTGGGTGTGTCAATGTGGGTGTGGGAGTATGTGTGTGAGTGTGGGATATGTGAGTGTGTGATGTGTCTGTGTATCTGGATGTGTCAGTGTGGGTGTGTGAGTGTGTGGATACTTTAGTGTGCAGTGTATGTACCCACACAGTGTGGGTGTGGGGGATATTTGAGTGGGTGAGCATGTTTGTGTATGTGCCCTTGTGAATGCACACATGTGTAGTACGTGTCTGGGTGTTGTAAGTGTCTCACCACACACCTGGTGTGTGGGCCATGCTGATGTACCAGGTTCTAACAGGAACCAAAGGCTGCAGGGAACCTCCTGGCATTAGGGATGAACACAGAGGGCACGTTGTAGGGGGCCGTAGCTGGCAGCACCGGGCTGGCTCTGAGTCTCGCCCCACTTCCAGGCACCTCCTGCTAATACACACCCTGTAAATAAGGCGCTTCTCTGTAAACCCAGGCTTCTGCATCAGGAAGCCCCTGCTCAGGTTCCCAGGCTCCTAATATATCTGGACAGGATCAGGCTGACTCAACTCAACCCAGGACTAAGGCAGGGCTCTCCTTTCTGGGGAGATGACCCTAATAGCTATGCCAGCCTTGAGTGTCATGTCCAAAGTGTGAGACACAAAGGAGGGGCTGTGGGGCCACGCAACTTGGTCTGCAGGTGGGGAGACCCAGGGAGACCCAGAGAGCGCCAGAGTGGAAGGGACTCGGCTGGGATCCCAGATAGTGACAGGAGAAAAGCCTGCTCAGGGCAACTTTTGTCCCCCAAAACACAGAGGTGGGGACCCAGTGGAGAGCACCTGCCGGGACTTGCTCACTCGGGCAGGCAGCCTGTGTTCCAGTCAGGGACATGGTCCCATTTCCAGTGCCAGTGAAGTCTCATGGCTGAGTTATGCAGGAAAGGGCCTCACGCATTAGAGCCGCTGACAGGCAGCTCGCCCCAGACCAGGCATGGCTGGGCCTCCCAGGGACCTATGATGTGCAATCAAGGGACTCAGATCACTCACGAGAGAGAGAGAGAGAGAGAGAGAGAGAGAGAGAGAGAGAGAGAAAGGAGACGGTGGGGTCTGAGGGGCCAGAGGACCACATGCTACCAGGCAAGAACAACCAACATTTGGCCTTGACAGACAAACATCCGCTTCGAGAACAGGGCAGTGTCAGGCTCTGGGGGCCTGGATCCGAGACTCACCTTCCAGAACCCCCTGGGGTGCTTGTTCCCCATTCTGCGCTGGAGATCCAGTGAGGGGCACCCTCAGGGCTCCTTCCATGCAGAGACGCTTGAGGTGTTCAGGGTCTCAGAATGTGGAATTTGGGTTTATGTCAAGAGGTCATCGAATAAAGCTCCAAGGCCCCAAGAACAATGTATTGTGGGTGAAGCCACCACAGCAGCTGATGCGGAGTCCTCAGGGCAGCTGGGGAACAAACCCAGGGACAGCGGCCCCTCAGGAACTGAGCTGAGGCGACACTTGGAGGCCCACAGGTGCACAATCAGGAGAGAGAGAGACACCCCACAAGGGACAGTGTGGGGTGGGGTGTCACCGAATTCTGAGGGCAGGGGAGCCCTGGTGATCCTCTAGGTTATGAGGCTCAGAAGTGGACCTGGGGGTTATCGCGATAGTACAGCAGGTCTGGTGCTCGCCTCGCACACAGCCAATCTGGGCTTAATCCCGGCGTCCCATATGATCCTCTAAGCCTGCCAGGAATAATTCCTGAGTGTAGAGCCAGGAGTAACCGCTGAGTACTGCTGGGTGTGGCCCAAAACCCAAAATCCAAAACAGTAGCAACAACAAGAAGGATCCGGCTGTTGCAGGTGCTCAGACCTGAGTGAGAAACTCTGGGGGAGCCCAGTCACCAGTGGGACCCACCTTTCAGGGCGTGTGTGAGGTGGGAGCCCTGACTCCAGTGTCACTCAGCGTGGGGTGCAGCCTGACCTGCTGTGCTGTCACGGGAGGACCCCAGGTCCAGCCAGTGGGGCGGAGCTTTGGGAGTCGGACGGTTGGGCAAGGCCCGGGTGCTGAGGAAAGTGCTTTGTTCACTTGGATGAGCCTGGGGCCTCCAGTGGCCAATAGCATTTCTGTGATGCTCTTGGGAAAGCTGCCCTCGACAGTGCTCCATACTCCCATGGCCACATGGAGGGTGAAGGCACCGGGCTTGTCCCAGCTCAGAGAGAAAAGGTGTCAGGGGTGGGCACAACCCTAAACATTCATCTCTCCATAAAGACAATTCTGTGGGCAGCCCCCGGGTTCCTTTTCCCTGTATCCCAGCCGTGTGTGCCCTGCAGCATGGAGCCGGCCAATTGGACAGAGGTGTCTGAGTTCTTCCTGAAAGGGTTCTCTGGCTACCCAGTCCTGGAGCGCCTGCTCTTTCCCCTGTGCACTGCCATGTACCTGGTGACGCTGCTGGGGAACACGGCCATCGTGACGGTGAGCGTGCTGGACCCCCGCCTGCACACGCCCATGTACTTCTTCCTGGGCAACCTCTCCATCCTGGACATCTGCTACACATCCGCCTTTGTGCCCCTGATGCTGGTCCACCTCCTGTCTCACCGCAAGACCATCTCCTTCACTGGCTGTGCCATCCAGATGTGTCTTAGCCTGTCCACGGCTCCACAGAGTGTCTGCTGCTCGCCATCATGGCCTTCGACCGCTACCTGGCCATTTGCCGGCCCCTCCGGTACCCAGTGCTCATGAGTCATCGCCTGTGTGTGCTGCTGGCAGGCGCCGCCTGGGTCCTCTGTCTCATCAAGTCAGTGACAGAGACAGTCATTGCCATGGGACAACCGTTCTGTGGTCACCGTGTGGTCAGCCACTTCACCTGCGAGATCCTGGCCCTGCTCAAGTTGGCGTGTGGCGACACCTCCATCAGTGAGGCCTTCCTGCTGGCAGGGTCCATTCTGCTACTGCCTGTGCCCCTGACCTTCATCTGTCTGTCCTACACGCTCATCCTGATCACCATCCCTGCGGGTGCCTTCAGCCGCTGGCCGCCGCAAAGCCTTCTCCACCTGCTCGGCACACCTGGCCGTGGTGATGCTCTTCTATGGCACCGTCATCTTCATGTACATGAAGCCCAAGAACAAGGAGGGCTCATGTGTCTGATGAGGTCTTCACTGTCCTCTATGCCGTCGTCACTCCTATGCTAAATCCTGTCATCTACAGCCTCAGGAACAAGGAGGTGAAGGAGGCTGCTAAGAAGGTATGGGACAAAATATGGGGTTCCAAGTGAGGAACCCACGGCTCTGCATATTGGTAGGCGTGGCCCACAGTGAGGCAGAGTTGGGTGAAGGCTGGGAGCCTGGATCTAGTCTCCTGAAAAGTCAGCGCCAAGTCCCCACAGAACAGCTCACAGGCCTGTTCTCCCTATAGCCTCAGGGCTGCCTCAGACTTCAACTAATTCCTCCTTCCGTTTCTCCTCCCGGTCCTAGAGGAAGCTTCCTGAAAACCATCCCGGCTTCTGCCGGTCCCCTGAGTGAGACCTGCCTGACTCCCCCACGGGCTTCAGGACAGGGACTTATGAGCCATGAACACACAGTGGCCTTTCAGGATGGAGTTTCACTTTGGGACTGGTTGGTCCCTGATGTCATGGACTGAAGGAAAACTGCAGGATCTTCTGTAGCCCAGAGTCGGGTTAGGGGTCCCTCACTCTGTGAGGAAGTTCTGCTGACAACTCCTATGAGGAAATGTGGACAGAATCTCCCTTGTGGAGTTGACGGTAGTAATAGGAAGATCAACCAAGGGGCCTGAGGACCAGCTCAGATTCTGAAGCCAAGTTAGAACAATGTTTGATGACTGTAAGCAAAGTCAGAACTACCTGAAAATATCAACACTTCATACCTACAAATTCAGGCCAGAATCTCCACTAGGACACTGTGTCTGCATTTGATGACTGTGTGGGACGACATAAGTGAAGGCTCATTCCCTTTCTCTCCTGAGCTATGGATTCCATTTGCACTTTTAACTGGTGTAGAGGATCTCATACAGGGAAATCTGTCAGAATGTTCTGAAGTCTTGGGGCCAGAGCGATCACACAGAGGGTGCGGTGTTTGCCTTGTACCCGGCCTACCGGGGATTCAATCCCGGCATCCCATATGGTCCCTCGAGCAGCGCCAGGAATAATTCCTGAGTGTAGAGCCAGGAGTAACCCCTGAGCATCTCTGGCTGTGACCCCCTCCAAAAAAAGAATGTTCTGAAGTCCAAAGCTTTAATTTTGCACTCTAATAAAATGATGGTTTAACTTTGTCTGAGTACTTTGGTTTCCATACCACAGTGGACCCAGGGTCACAGAGCCCTTCTGTCCCCTGCCTCCGCTCTGGTCTCAGCAATTGGTCCTCACCCCCAATACACATACTTTTAGAAAAGTCTCTGAGTGGGTCAATTCTTCACCTATGAATGTGGGTCATTTTCTAACATCCATATTGGTCTAGGCTAGTGAAGAAATGTAATACACTGCCTATGTATGGGCTGAGAATAAATTTATGAAGTCCTGGAAAAATAAGTAGGAAATATGAGCCAAGTGCCTCAGAAACTTCAGACCCCTCTTAGGTCTTCGTGTAGACCTAACTTCAGCTCAACTTGTAGGAATCTAGTCAAAAGAAAATGAGGTAGAGCCAAAGACTCATGCATAAAGTTGCTAATCCCAGTTATTGTCATAAGATTGTAACATCATATGACAAAGATTATCACATTGTCATAGGATTGTACACCACCGGAAATAAATCCATATTTAGTTTAATGACTAAAATGATGCAGCCATGAATTTTTTAAAGAATACTTGATTAGAAACAGTGTAATTTTTTAAAAGTTCAAATACACTACTTTGTGTTCAGAATAATGTAAATAATATTTTCCAGTATTTTTAGCCTGGCAAGCTACCAGGGTCGTATTTGATATGCCAAATACCAGTAACTATTATAGACCTCATTCCCATGACCTGATGGAATGGTTTGAGGCTCTTTATATTACTGGAGCAAGCAGATGCCCTTGGGCTCTACTAGTATGAGACAGGACATATGGAGATGTTACTGGGGCCCACTCGAGCAAATTGATGATGAACGGGAAAACAAGTGAAGTGATTTTTGTATTGAACATGGGCTATATGAATAAGTGTATTAATTATGAAAAATTGTAAGAAAAGGGGGCTGGAGCGATAGTACAGTGGGTAAGGCGTTTGCCTTGAATGCAGCCTGCCCAGGTTCTATCCCCGGCAGGCATCCCACATGGTCCCCTGAGTGCTACCAGGAGTAATTCCTGAGTGCAGAGCCAGGAGTAACCCCTGAGCATTGCTGGATGTGACCCAAAAAGAAAAAAAAAAATATATATATATATATGAATATATTACCTTACAGTTGATGCTGGGAGAAGTAGATGAGTAATTATTCATCTACATAATTCATTATTTTAATAGGGGGTGTAATTTTGGTCTTTATATTAATTTTTAACCATTTTTATTGCACTACTGGGATGTATAGTATTATTCATTACACTTTTGTTTATGTGTCATTCCGTCTTCACACCATCAACAGAGAGCCTCCGTCTCTCTCCACAGTGCTCATAGCCCTGCCTAATCATCCCTATATAAGCTCAGTTCTATAGACAAAAATGGACTATAGGGGCTGGAGCCGTAGCACAGTGGGGAGGGCATTTGCCTTGCATGCGGCCAACCCAGGTTCCATCCCGGCATCCTATATGATCTCACGAGCACTTCCAGGAGTAATTCCTGAATGCAGAGCCAGGAGTAACCCCTAAGTATTGCCAGGTGTGACTCAAAAAGAATAAAAAGGGGGACTATACTTCATTTCTATAGTTCTAGGAACTTAGACCATTTGTCAATCCCTTACTATGGATTAATTTTTTTAATTATTATTCTTTTGGGGGAATGGGGTGGGAGTTAGGGATAGGGTTTGGGCCTCACCTAGTGTTGTAACATTCCTGACTCTGCTCAGGGTGCTGTGCCCTGGCAGTGCTCTGGGAACTCTCTACGGTGCTGAGGATTTGACCCAGAGTCGGCCACTCGCAAGGTGAGTACCTTAATCCCTGTACTATATCTCTAGTTCCTGTTCATTATTTCTAATGCCTGGAAGGTCACTTGGCTCCAGAGCAGAGAAGCAATGAGAAGAGTCCAGCTACAGGGTTTGAGAAGACCCGATCCTAGTTGGGGGTGAGGGGTGACAGCTGTGGAGCCGAGAGCGGAGCTAAACTGTGGGTGATGGACAGGTGAGGGCGAGAAGGACACTGTGGGTGAAGCCCAGGTTGTGTCTATTTGGGTGGACAGCGCTGCTCCCCTAGAAGGCGCCCATGAGAGAATCAGAAGAGGACGTGCCAGCTTGAGTGTGAGGAGTGTGGTTTACACAGGGGCGGAGCTCAGGGGTCTGCAGGGGGTGGCAGGGGAAACTGGTCTGTTGCTGTCTAGAAAATCGGTGACGGGAAGGCAAACCCGTGCCACCTTGCACCTGTGGACCTGAGCCAAACAAGGAAAGACAAATGCTCCAAAGGGAGGGTACGGGACAGCCGGTCTCATTCATGCTGCTTTGAATGCACTGTGCTGACCGGGTCCCCGAGAGTGTAAAGCAAGGGAGGAGAAGGCGAGGCAGGAAGGGGAAAGCCGGAGGGTTTCAGGCTCCCGGTCACCCTGCTCAGGGCCCTGGAAGTGTCTCACACCCTCCACCCAGCTCAGTCTTGAACACGGGTGAGCTGAGAGCTCGGCAGCTCTGGAAGGAGAGAAGACATTTCACAGGGCGGAATTTCTAGGGGAGGGACGGGGATGCGGCCCCACCCCGGCTCCATCTAAGGCCAGGAATGCATGAAACAACAGGGCCTTCAATCATCAGTTCATTGTCCCTCCCTGCCAGAGCCTTCCGGGAACCTGCATCTCTCACTGCTGCCAAACTTGGAAACTTGCATGTTTGCAACGTTCTAACTTTAAATTGGGCAGGGACTGTGAGGTCCCCAAGATCAGGGCGCAGGCAAGAGGGGGCGGCAGGGGGACCAGGAGGCTGGTCCTTAGGGTCCCTGCCGGGCCCATCCCAGCACAGTGTGGCTGCTGGTAATGAACTTGGCACTTGCCAAGCTTGGGGAAGACGCCTGAGTGCAACTCTGCCAGCCTTGCCCAAGGAGGTCTCTGGGTCCTGGCTCAGAGGTAAGAGAAGCCAACGAGCACATGCTTTATTCTCGTGTAATTTGTCTGAATTTAGAGGAGTCACAGTATCTGCCTGAGAAAGGGGCATACGATACTAACATAATCTAGCACTAATTTAATAGCCACTATATGCCTATGTGCCAGGCTCTGGGCTGAGTTTCACATGGATCTCTTGCCAGGCTCGCAAGCAGCCTCACCAAGATCTCTGAGTCTGTCTCTACCTTAAGGTAAGGGTCTAAGGCTGAGGAAAGTAGGAGCATTAGCAGGTCTGGACAGGCATCATTCAGCTCCCTCCTAAGTCAAGTCTTTTGCTTTTCACTAAGTGGCATGAGAATCCCAGGTCCAGGGGACTTTGTGGAAGTCTGCCAGAAAAGGTCTTAGAATTGTGCTCCTCACCATTCTTTTGAAATGATTTGTGACTCTCTATCCAAGCATTACATGGTTTAGACAGGATTTGTTCACTGCTCAAGTTTACTTGATATTGAGCAGAAAGACATCTCTGGTCTGTGAATGGCAGGGTTGGAAGGTGCCAGAAAGGTGAGAGGGTGCTTCAGAGCTGCCAGCAAGCACAGTGCAGATCACCTACAAAACAGCACTCTATTTTTTTTTAATTAAACATTTTCCTATACCACTGTGAGATATACAATTGCAACGTTGTTCATGTTTGGAGGTTTCGGTCACATAGTGTTCCAGCACCCGCCCTCCACCAGTGCCCATATCCCACCACCAATGTCCCCAATTCCCTCCCCCTCCCAAGTCCTGCCTAAATGGCAGGTTCTTTATCTCTTTTCTCTCTCCCTCTCTCTCTTTTCCTTCTCTTACACATTGTGGGTTGCACTACATACACTTAGAAGCCATCATGTGCATTTTTTGCCTGTATTTAATGCTCAAGTTCTAGGTTGGTATCAGCCCTTTCGACATTTATTCACACATGTTCCCTTCTCTGTCTTTCCTAACCTCTGACTCCCTCACATTTGTGGTAATTTCCACTTTTGGTAAGACCACCTGATATATTTATGTCATGCAAATAAATACAGTCATTCTATGTCTCTCTCTTTCCTTCTGACTAATTTCACTCAACATGATCCTTTCCATGTCCATCCATTTATAGGCAAATTTCATAACTTCATTTTTCCTGACAGCTGCATAGTATTCCATTGTGTAGATGTACCACAGTTTCTTTATCCAGTCATCAGTTCTCGGGCATACTGGTTGTTTCCAGGTTCTGGCTATTGTGAATAGAAAACAGCACTCTATTTTATGGAAGGAAAATTTGACAGGGATTTCATAGGAGAGTCAGAATAAAAGAGAAGTACCCCAAGGGCCCACTAAGGCCTATTCCAGGCCTGCAACCTGCAGTCAGGAGGTACAAAATTAGACCATGGAATCAGACCATTTGTATCAGAAACACTCAGTTTCTTGTCACTCCAGGAAGCTGGTTCCAGCGGGGACACAGTGTGAGGTGCTGGCAGAACTGCAGACACTCTCCTGAGAGGACTGTGGCCTGGTAGGAGGTATTCTGTTCAGAGGTAAGGAATACTCAGCCCACAGACCATATTAAAGCTGGCAAAATCCTGTGGGCTCTCTGGACTCTGCCCACCCACTGCCCTGTCTTCACTGTATCACTGTCTTCCCGTTCATCATCGATTTGCTCCAGCGGGCACCAGTAACATCTCCATATGTCCTGTCTCATGGAAGTAGAGCCCAAGGACACCTGCTTGCTCCAGGAACATAAAGAGCCTCAAACTATTCCATCAGGTCATGGGAATGAGGTCTGTAATTGTTGCAAGTATTTGGCATATCAAATACAACACGGGTAGCTTGCCAGGCTCTATCGTGTGCGTAGCATACTCTTGTAGTCATCTCTAAATCCAGCATTTATTGATGAACCACCCGGCTGCAAGCAGCCACTCGAACCGGGCTGTGATAGGCTGGTCTGCTGGGTGGAGTTCTGACAAGGGGGGAAGTCGGATGTGGAAAATGGAGGCCCCATGGAGTGGGGGTCGTCTGGCTTGTTGTGAGGCTCTGCTGGGGTGGCGGGCCAGGGCTAGAACCTGCCATCCCTCCCGGGCACCTCATGAGCGGCTGGGCACAGGGAGAGCCAGTAGCAGCTCTGCCCCATGTCTTTGAGTCTCTGGATCAGCATGCCTGGGCCGGATTAAAAAAGACTGCTGCAGGGTGGATCTTGATGAGCCAGGCAGTAATAGGCTGGACCACTGCCCATCTGCCTGAGTTGTATGGCCCCTGAATGATGCTAGCAATAGCCACATGGGCCTGGGCAGATGGAGGTTCCCCACCACTGATTGTATGGTGCTTTCCCCACTGTCTCATCACTGGTGATGTTTAGGAAGTGGAAGCTCCACCAGTCACTGGCTCTGAAGAGAACCACACAGAGCCCAACCCCGGGACCTGCACAAACAGCCTGATGGAGAGAGACATCTGTCCAGTGAGGCCGTGAAGTCTCCAGGCATGGATGCTCCACTGCACCCTTCGCTGATGCACCAAGGGTCCTACCCTCAAAAGATGCTCCACTTAGAACACAAATTAAACAATGGGTCAATCAGAAACCCCCTTAGCACCCACCTGGCTCAGGCTGGAGGAGGAGGAAGGGTCCAGACGGCTAGTGGCTGAGGATGTGCCTTTGATGTGGAACCCACGGAGGTGTGGCAGTTTTATTTATTTATTTTTCACTTTTTGCTTTTTGGGTCACACCCAGGACGCTCTGAGGTTACTCCTGGCTCTGCACTCCTGGCGGTGCTCGGAGGACCATATGGGATGCTGGGGATCGAACCTGAGTTGGCGCATGCAAGGCAAACGCCTTACCCGCTATGCTATCAATCTGGCCCCTGGTGTGGCAGTTTTGTGGGGGTGGTGCTGGGGGTCACACTCAGCGATACTCAGGGTTATTCCTTGGTCTGCTACACTCAGGAGTTACACCTGCAGTGCATAGGGGACCATATGGGATGCCGGGATGGAATCCGGATCGGCTGCATGCAAGGCAAACACTTTACCCACTGTACTTTGGCTCCAGCCCCACTCACAGAGGTATTTGGGCAGCTCCCCAGCCATTCCTGTGTCTCTGAATTACACAACGTCCCCATTTCTCAGTGAAGCAATAGGTTCTCAGAGAGGCAAAGTGAAACAGAGGAGGGGGAAGAGTCCTGCTCTGACAGGCAGCAGAGGAGACAGGTGAACCACAGGTGAACCACCAAGTATGAAGCAGAGCCTTGGGGGCTGAGGAGCACAAGGGGAACTGGGAACCCCCCCAGTAGCAGACGGGGAGCAGAAGCCTGGAGCCCAGCTCAGAACGATCAGAAAGGCTGCCCTGGGAACTGGAGGGAGGGAGTGTAAAAGGGGCACCTTGGGGCAAAGAGGTAAGTAGGTGTAGGTAAACAGCAGGAATGAGGAAAGGGACGCAACCCCAACAACCAGCCTAAGAGCAGAGACCCACGGGCAGCCCAGGTAGAGGGGCGGGCAGATTACTAGGCTCCCCTGCCACCTTCTCCGTCTCCTCCCCCCATTGTTCTCCTCTCCCTCCTCCCTCCTCCCTCCCCCTCCTCTTCCATTACCTCATTCTCCTTCTCCTCCTCCTTCTCCTCCCTCCATCGCCTTCTCCTTTTCTTTTCCTCATGCTCATCTAGTAATTCTTTTCTCCTTCTCCCTCTCCCCATCCTTCTCATCCTTCTCTTCCTTCTCTTCCTCCTTCTTCTGCCTTTGGGCCACACCTGGCTGCACTCAGGGCTTACTCCTGGCTGCCAGCACCTTAGCCCCTGAGCTATTTCTCCAGACCCAGATTATTACATCTTTTAAGAAAGAACATTATCATCTGCTCCTGTTTCTCCTTTAGGCAGCCTGGACAGCCCACAGATCTGCAGTTAGACTCTCCTTCTGGGTAGACATTGGGGCTCTCTTGTCAAATACCCAGCTCAGGCCTCCAGGCCAGCAGAGCAGGTGCTGTCGGGGAAAAGCTGGGCTCACTGCCGGTTCCTCTCTCTGTGCAGCAGCCAGTCAGACAGCAGCGATGTCACTGCTGATGGGTCAACATGAAAAAGCAGTATAGAAAAAGCCATCAAGCAAATCGCAGGGAGCTCGTGGACCGGTACCAGGAACAATGATCCTATAGGCATATTTTGTGTGTGCTTTGTAAAGTGCACAATGACTGTGAGGGCTTAGAGAGATGACAAAAATCACCCTGATGTGGGAAGCAGAGTGGAAATACACAATGCTTGTGACTCACAGCAACAGGAACTAACCATCAACAGTCGCCAACCAGCCCAGACCTTCCTCACCTAGTTCAAGCAACGGGAACTGACTGACCATCGACAGTCACCAACCAACCCGGACTCTCCTCACCTAGTTCACAGCAGAGGCAGCAGAACTGGTGGCAACAGCCACAGCTTCCAGCCACTGTGTTCTCGGGCTCCTAAACAAGACCCAGCACACAGCCGGGCCTCTATAAACACTCAGTGAATGAAGGGCCCTGAACTGCTGTGGGCCTAAACCAGCCACACGAACTACAGACCATGAAGATGCACCTACTAACAGGCAAGGATACCATCAGTTCAATGTAGCAAGTCAAGCCTAAACCCCACCGTGACCCTCAACTGCAGAGCTGACAGGCACCTTGCACACCTGACGCCCCCTCTCTCCAACGAGGGCTGGCGGCTCATCTCCAGGCCCTGGGGATGACCCACCTGGTTCGCACATCGTCCTCAGCTCCCTGCTGCCCAAGCGCTTCTCTCCTGGGTAGTGTGGAGGGAAGGAGATGACATGAGGGGGACGAACCACAGCACCGCCACAGACTTTGTCCTGCTGGGGCTGCGGGAGCACCACGCCCTCGAGCTGGTCCTGTTCAGCCTGCTGCCTGGGCGTCTACTCAGTGAATGTGCTGGGAAACTCCCTCCTCATCGTGCTGAACACGCTGGACCCCCCCACCTGCACACCCCCATGTACTTCTTCCTTAGCAACCTCTCCCTCATAGACATCTGTGGCACCTCTGCCTTCGTGCCCCTCATGCTGGTCAACTTCCTGAAAGCCCAGAAGACCATCTCCTTCCCCGGCTGTGTCCTGCAGATGTTCCTCACCCTGGCCATGGGCTCCACAGAGTGTCTGCTCCTGGCCGTGATGGCCTATGACCGCTATGTGGCCATCTGCCAGCCACTGAGGTACCCAGAGCTCATGCGCATGCGCACCTGTGTGTGGATGGCCCTGCTGAGCTGGGGGATAGGTTTTGGCAACTCACTGCTACAGTCTAATTTTCACCTGGAGCCTCCCCTTCTGCAGCCACCATGTCATCAATCACTTCTTCTGTGAGATCTTGGCTGTGATAAAACTGGCCTGCGTGGACATCTCCCTCAATGCCCTGCTATTAATGGGGGCCACTATCATCCTAACATTCACCCCATTTCTGCTCATCTGCCTGTCCTACATCTTCATCCTGGCCACCATCCTCAGGGTCCCCTCTGCTGCTGGCGGCGCAAAGCCTTCTCCACCTGCTCCGCCCACCTCACCGTGGTGGTGATTTTCTATGGGACCATTGGCTTCATGTATTTTAACCCAAATGCCAAGGACCCCCAGTGGGATAAGATGATCGCCCTGTTGTATGGCATCGTGACCCCCTCCCTGAACCCCATCATCTACAGCCTGCGGAACGCAGAGGTGAAGGCTGCTGCCTCAGCGCTGCTGCAGGGAGACCTGCTGTCCAGGAAGCTGTCCCACCTCTCCTGCTGGCCTCCAGTGCGCTTGGGCTGAAGGGGTCTTGTGTGCGCAAGTGCAGCCTCAGTGGCATGGAGCTGCCTTGACAGGCCCCCCAGCTGGCTGCTGGGGTGACTGGGGTCTGCACAGAATCAGCGTTCCCTGGGTCCAGTGTCTTTCTGCATTCTAGTAATGAGGTTGTGGAGGGTCCTGACACCCCACCAGCATCACCACATACACTTGGAAACAAAGAAGAAGACAAGCCAGGAACTCTTGGGCGTGAAGAGAACATGGCGCCAGAACTGCTGGTCCTTTTCCTCCAAATTCTCACAGTATCTCAAACTGCCCCAACAGGGGTCACTATCTCAGTGGGTGAAACACCGTCACCGAGGCACTAAGAAATTGGCAGCTCCCATAGACTTCCCTCCCCTCACCCCAACAATTGCATCCCGTGCTTTTCCTCTGCTCTCCAGTGATGCCTCTATGTTCTCGTGTCTCCAGTATTCAAGCACTGCTACATGTTCCTCACCCGACTCTCTCCCAATGCCTCCCAGCACCCGCCTGGTCATACTGCCTTTCCTTCCTAGGGCTCCTCATTTCCCCAGAGCCGGGCCAAGACCATCTCTCTGTCCCACCTCATGACTGTCGGCTACTCTCCACGGCCCCTTGGTGTTCCTACAGTGGCCACCGGGCCACACCACGCTCTTCCCAGTGCCCTCAACAATGTCTATCTCTGCCACCCGTTTTTGCCTTTGGCTGTCCCTCAGCCCCGCACTGCTTGTTCCAACAGCTGACATGCAGCAGACACAGGTCACAAACCAAACAAGGTCTTGCTCTGTGCCAAAAGCTCTACTTGTCCCCACAATCCTACTCTGCCAGACAAGAGGTGAGACACAGGATGAAACCTCTCAGACGTGACCCGAAAGGACACTCCCAGCCTGATCAAGGGAATTCACTCAAGACACACCTGCATCCTCTCTCCCACAGCCCTCTGCTCCGGGTGGTCCCTCCCTGCTCCCTGCTGTGGCCGTCTGTGCCTGCTGTCCCTGCCCTGAAGCCAAGCTTTTTGGGTGTATGTGTCTGTGTTCTGCTCCTTTACAGATGGGACCGAGTTTCTGACACAAGAATACTGGTGTCATCTCACTCCTCACCCCAAACCACGTCTCTCTGTTCTGCAACCCAGGAAACACATTTAGGAGATCTCACGCCATGCCCAGCAATGCTCTCAGCCTTCTTACCCTTTCCCCTTCTATGTTCTTGCCAATAAAATCTCTTATGCATTCAGCCATTAAAAAAAACAAAACAGGGGTTTTCAGAGAGACACTTCCCATATTCCAGTGGGAAGGCAAAAGAATACACCAGGAAGCCTCACACCTCAGGGTCATATGAGCTTTCAAGGTCAAATTCAGGGACTTGGACAAGTACATCCTTTGACTGAATAAATGAGCTATTATGAGAAGTCAATGAGCTCTAAATCAATACTCTCTCTGACAGAACAAAAGGTCTGTTTTTACAGTTTACTCATGGAATAAGAAAGGAAATTCAGAATAGAAGTTTTTCACCAATTAAACTAAAACTTATAAAACCGCCCTAAGATCTGAGATATAAAACACAGAGTTAAATAAAACCTTCCATGGAGAACATTCCAAAACGTTCATGTGAAGCATTTTCCCAGGTGAAAGTGTCAGTGAACTTGAAGTAAAAGCTGTTGGGTGACACGCCCTAGTTAGATCTGGATCTTTGCTATTTAAGCTACTTATAAGTCTTTAAGCCAGGGTTCATGCTAAAGAGTTCTCTCTGTTGTGTCAACACTGCTAGGGGGTGTGGCAGTTACAGGAGTCAGTTTGATTATGAATTAATAAGCCTTGGAATATCATTTCTACAATGTTTCAATGCTACCTAGTTTGGGCATAATTCCTCTTAAAACCCACTGGTCCCAGCATGGTGCAATTAGAATTTACCAAGACTAGACCTCCCTGGCTACATTGGGACTACTGTTTAAGAATGAGCTTATCCAAGATCAAAGAAGGGATCATATTAGTTTGTCCTCAGGCAAGGGATCTCAAAATTACCCTGGTGCAGAGTAGAATAAAAAAAAGGACCTTGTGGGTGCTGGAGATAGCATCTAGTTGCATGAAGTCCATGGTCTGAAATTGTGATGTGATTCTCCCCATGAATATACATACATTAGAAGTATTTATACCAGCCCTCTCTCCAGTGTTTGACATAAGATATGATCTCGGAGGAAGGGACTAGGTCTTGGCATTATCATTTGTTTAGACCTGAACCAGAGATGTGGCACCACCTAGCAACTGCACCTAAAAACTAGTTTGTTGATCTTTGATGACATAAAGAAGTGTGGAAGAAAGAATTTTGGGTCTCTGGGTTTTGGCAGGCTTTTGGTATATAAAGGGACTGACTTCAGGAAGAAGGATCCGTCTTTGTTTAGACCTCAACCTGAACACATAGTCAGTGGTCCAGCCAGGAGTTAGAGGCTTGAGGATCCCCTGACCTTGTATTGTATTAGCAGAGCTTGTTTAATTACTGGTGATAAGTAAAAAGCCTTTTGGAACTATGCTGAACTCATGAATTTTTCCTTCTGTCACCAACCCTTGAAGTCAAAAGGGAACCCATTCCCTGACATACTTGGGGACTCCTGCAACTTCCCGACAAAAGCCAGCATTTACTCAAATGGGAGAGTGTTGGATAATAACCCTTAAAGACAGTGCCCCTGCCTATAAGGTTATAACAGTTGGGGAGACTGTTAAACAATTAGGGTCCAGGATTCTGAACCTGGAGTGAGGCTATAATTAGAGGCCCCAGGAGAGCGTCCAGAGCTTCCAGACTGAGAGAGCAGCAGCCCCTGGTACCTGGGCCAGAGGACCAGCACCAGAGAGGGAGAGGCTGCTCATGGTGTCTAGACCCAAGGGCCAGCACCAGAGTCACAGGGCCTGGTGCCTGGGCCCAAAGGCCAGTACCAAGGTCACAGGGCCACAGGGCTACACAGCTACAGGGCAACAGGGCTACAGGAACAGTGAAACAGAGAAGATAGAGAGAGGGACATAGAGAAACAAAGAAGTAGAGAGAAAAGAGGCCCTGAGGAGAAATACCCTGAACAGAAGGACCTAAGAAAAGAAGTCCAGAAAAGAGAGGTCCTGAGAGAGAAGCTGAAATGAGATGTCCTGAACAAGACATTCAGAAGAGAGCGGCCCTGAAGAGAGGATCCTGCTGGAGACCCACAGGGAGAAAGTTAGAGGTCCCTGGAGAGAAGATCCTGCAGCGAGTGAGGAGTAAAAGACGACAGATACAGAAGAGCTTCAGGAACCTCTGGTCTTGTTCTTTTATCTGTCAACGGGTCAGGGGACATTATAGGCCCCAACACAAGCCGGGGCTTATCTGTCAACGGGTCAGGGGACGTCATAGGCCCCAATGGGTAGGCCCCAATACAAGCCCGGGCTTAATGGATTCTGAAAACTGTCGGG
The DNA here is from genome assembly GCA_021461705.1 of Cryptotis parvus. Classification (NCBI taxonomy): domain Eukaryota; kingdom Metazoa; phylum Chordata; class Mammalia; order Eulipotyphla; family Soricidae; genus Cryptotis; species Cryptotis parvus. The sequence continues at coordinate 51,042 of JAJIBD010003903.1, read as the reverse complement.
GACCCCACTAGGACCTGGCATCTGCTGCCATGGTTACCCCATAACCCAAGTACTGTTAAGGCCATGGAGTTCTCAAGGGGTCTCTTGGGCCAGGGGCCTTAGAACTCTCTTGAGAGGGAAGCCACACACACCCCCTCTCTCCTTTTCTTCTCAAGCCCTAACAGGAGAGGAGACACGAATAACATTTAGGAGAAATGAAGAAACCGTGATGAAAAGTACAGGAGACATCTCTGTTATAGTATAAGAGAAGGGGACAGTTGGAGGAGGGGACAGGTGCCTCATCAAAGAAATAATCAGTGAGAATTTCCAAACATAAGGAAAACAATAAATATAGAGGTCCATAAAGTTGGTAGAATGCCAAGATAATACCCTCAAAAAGACATACACCAGACACATCATTGCTAATGTTTAAAAATGAATATAAAATCATTAAAGACAATTGGGGGAAATAAGGACAAGCAGATCCCAATCAGACTATCATCAGCTTTCTCGGCATGAGCTCCACAGTCTGGGAGAGAGCGCAATGAATATCACAATTCTTATTTTACCTTTTATTCGACTGAGATTCCGTGATGTGTGATATTGTCAATGACTGTTTTCCACGCATATAATTCCGACACCAGACCCCTCACCTACAGCTCCACCACTTCCCTCCCCCCTGAAACTGGTTTCTATGCATCAATTCTCCTGTTGGGTTGCCTAGGACCTCTGCTGCTACCTTGCCTTCGTATCATTAAGTGAGAGAGATTATTATGTATCTAGTCAGTACGAGATCTTCAGTGTCATTCTTTTTTTTTATTCACTGTATCACTGTCTTGCTCGAGCGGGCACCAGTAACATCTCCATATGACCTGTCTCATGCAAGTAGAGCCTAAGGGCACCTGCTTGCTCCAGGAACATAAAGAGCCTCAAACCATTCCATCAGGTCACAGGAATGAGGCCTATAATTGTTAGTGGTATCTGGCATATCAAATACGACACGGGTAGCTTGCCAGGCTCTGCCATGCGGGTTTTTTTTTATTAAATACTTTATTATACCACCGTGAGATATACAATTACAACGTTGTTCATGTTTAGAGGCTTCGGTCACATAGTGTTCCAGCACTCCGCTCTCCACCAGTGCCCGTTTCCCACCTCCAATGTCCCCAATTCCCTCCCCTCCACTCCATAGCCTGCCTAAATGGCAAGTTCTTTATTTCTTTTCTCTCTCCCTCTCTCTCTTTCCCTTCTCTTACACGTTGTGGGTTGCACTACAAACACTTAGAGGCTATCATGTGCATTTTTTTTGCCTATATTCAATGCTCAGTTCTAGGTTGGTATTAGCCCTTTCGACATTTATTCACACATGTTCCCTTCTCTGTCTTACCTAACCTCTGACTCCCACACGTTTGCAGTAATTTCCACTTTTGGTAAGACCACATGATATATTTATGTCATGCAAATAAATACAGTCATTCTATATCTCTCTCTTTCCTTCTGACTAATTCCACTCAACATGATCCTTTCCATGTCCATCCATCTATAGGCAAATTTCATAACCTCCTTTTTCCTAACAGCTGCATAGTATTCCATTGTGTAGATGTACCACAGTTTCTTTATCCAGTCATCAGTTCTCGGGCATACTGGTTGTTTCCAGGTTCTGGCTATTGTGAATAGTGCTGCTATGAAAATAAAAGTGCAGATTGTGTTTCCGCTGTTTGTTTTTGGCTTACCAGGGTATATTCCCAGGAGTGGTATGGCTGGGTCAAAAGGGAGCTCAATTTCTAGTCTTTGGAGGAATGTCCATATTGTTTTCCAGAAAGGTTGTACAAGTCGACATTCCCACCAACAATGTATGAGAGTCCCCTTTTCCCCGCATCCACGCCAGCACTTGTTGCTTTTACCCTTTTGGATATGGGCCAGTCTCTGTGATGTGAGATGATATCTCATTGTTGTTTTGTTTTGCATCTCTCTGATGATTAGTGATGATGAGCATTTTTATATGCCTTTTGGCCATTTGAATTTCTTCCTTGTCAAAGTTTCTGTTCATCTTTTCTCCCCATTTTTTAATGGGGTTGGCTGTTTTCTTCTTATATAGCTGTACCAGTGCCTGATACATCCTGGATATTAACCCCTTATCAGATGGGTATTGGATGAATATTCTTTCCCATCCTGTGGACAGTCTTTCTATGTTGGTCACTGTTTCTTTTGAGGTGCAGAAGCTTTTTAGTTTCATGTAGTTCCATATGTTTATCTTTTCTTCTAGTTGCTTTGTTAATGGTGTTTCACCTTTGAAGATGTCTTTAGCTTCAATATCGTGGAGGGTTTTTCCTATATTTTCTTCAACGTACTTTATGGATTCAGGCCTGATATTGAGATCTTTAATCCATTTTGATCTGATTTTTGTGCAGGTGTTAGGCACAGGTCCAAATTCATTTTTTACATGTAGCTGTCCAGTTTTCCCAGCACCACTTGTTCCAAGGAAGAGGCTTGCCTTACTCCAGTTTGGACTCTTTGCACCTTTATCAAAGATTAACTATCATGTCTTTGAGGGTGGGTGTCAGGATACTCAAGTCTATTCCATAGGTCCACATTTCACACAAGGTCTGTTTTTATTCCAATACCATGCTGTTTTAACTACTACTGCTTTGTAGTACAGTTTGAGGTTGGGAAAGGTGATGCCTCCCATCTTCTTTTTCCCAAGGATTGCTTTAGCTATCCATGGGGGTTTATTATTCCATACGAATTTCAGGAGTGTTTGGTCAATTTCTTTAAAGAATGCCATGGGTATCCTTATAGGGACAGCATTGAATCTGTACAAAGCTCTAGGGAGTATTACCATCTTGACAATGTTAATTCTCCCCCCCCATCCATGAGTAGGGAATGTGTTTCCGTTTCCTCGTGTCCTCTTTTATTTCTTGAAGCAGTGTTTTGTAGTTCTCTTTGTATAGGTCCTTTACACACTTGGTTCAGTGTCATTCTTGTTGCAACTAATTGCATGATTTTGTTCTTTCCTAGAGTTGCATTGTTGAATAGCACAATTTTGAAGGGTAAACACCACTGGTTAGAATGGTATTACCTGGGACTGGACTAGGCTGGAGTACACCTGTTAGGTAACTTGCTTTTACACGCAGCCCACCAGAGTCCAATGCTTGGCACCCACATGATCAATCAAGTCCTTCAAGAGTGATCCCTGAAATCTCTCTGGATGGGAGATGTGTGCTGAAAGTGGGTAAAGGACCAAATAATGACCTCTAAGAATCTGTATTGCAAACCACGATGCCCAAAAGTAGAGAGAGAAGAAGAAAAGTGACTGCCATAGAGGCAGTCTGGGGATGTTAGGGGAAAGGGTGTGTTGGGAAGGGACGGAGGGACTCTGGGAACATTGGTGGTGCGAAATGTGCACTGGTGGAGGGATGGGTGTCAGAACATTGTATGACTGAATCCAACCATGAAAGCTTTGTAATTGTGATCTCACAATGATTTCATTTATTTAAAAAAAGTGATTCCTGAGCGCAGAGCCAGGAGTAAGCCCTGAGTAACTCCTTAACAAGCCCAAGTCCCCTTGCCTCCCTACACACACAAAAGAATATTGTACCCTACAAAACTGTTATTCAAATGTGATGGAGAAATAAATCTTTCACACTAAAAATATGCTAGTAGTAAAACTGTCTACATCGTTCTTAAATGCTGGAAATTTCACAAAGCATTTTTTAAAGCTTGACAGTTCTGAGATTTAACAAAACTATTTCTGCAAGAAAAATAAATCAACAAAACTGGCCACCTCCAGACTGTCACTACAAGAATTTATTGTACAAAACTATTTCTGCAAGAAAAAAAAAGTCAATAATCTTTGCCACCTCCAGTGTGTCACTACAAGAATTTAGTGTATCTTTTACATAAAGATAAAAAGGAATAATACAAAATATTTAGCAAGGTAATCAACAATAAGACAGCAGGTCCAGGAAAAAACAAGAACAAAATGAGACATCGACAAGGCATCAAAGTGAAGAGAGGAAAGAAAAGAACAGCTTCTATTTAGTTTAAAAAGGATGCAATACTAGCCCATCTGCAAAAAGATTATCTTAGGGAAGAATGACTACTACTGGGAAAAGCAAATCAAAAAGTATAAAATAAAGACACAGAAAAAGTTTTTTTGAGACAAGGAAATAAGTCTCCTTAAGAATTTTGAAAGGGGGGCGCGCCGGGTGGGGTGCTTTCGTGGCTGCTGCCCGTAAAAAAGTTTTGAAAGAACTCACTGGCTAAGCATCTGGACCTGGGTTTTTGTTGTCAGAAAGGTTTTTAAGTACTGTTTTAATTTCCTTACTTGGGATTACTCTGTTCCTAGTAACTAATGTTGGTCTTTTGTATTTTCAAGGTGTTTGTTGTAATTTTCCCTTTCATTTCTCTGATTTATTTGCCTTTTCTCTCTTTCCTTCTTTGTGAGTCTAGTTAAGGGTTTGTCAATCTTGTTTACTCTTAGAAATTAAAAAAACAGAAGCAGGTGATAGTAGACCAGGTGGGGTGTTTGCCTTGCATGTGGCTGACCCAGGTTTAATCCTCAGCATCCCATATGGTTCCCTCCATGCACTGCCAGGAGTAGTTCCTGAGTGCAGAGTCAGGAGCAACCCCTGAGTATTATCAGGTATGACACTATGTCCCCTCCCCAAAAAAAAGCCCAACACCTCCAAGATCTTTCTGGGTTCCACATAAAAGGTGCAACAAGTTGTCTGGGACCTGCCCCCTGGAAAAACTGCTAAAAGACAAAAAGATACCCCCAAAGTTTCTTCTTCATTCTGCTCTGCACCAGGGTAATTTTGAGTGTCCCGCCCTCTGTTTACTGAAAAGGTCATGCTCACTTTTCTGAGGGAAAACTAGCATGATCTTGCCTTAGGTCTAGTCAGAGCTGATTCTAAAAAACGATAGTCCCATCATACCCAGGGTGGTCTCCAGGTAAATTATAATTGTCCCATTCAGAGACCCCTGGGTGTTAAGAGGATTATGCCCAAACTAGGTAGCATTGAAATCATAGCAGAAATGATATTCCAAGGGTTATTAGTTCATAATCAAACTGACTCCTGTAACGGCCACACCCTCTATCAGTGTTGACACAAAAGAGAGATTTCTTTAGCATGATCCCTGGCTTAAAGAGAAATAAGTAACTTAAACAGCAAAGATCCAGATCTAGCTAGGGCATAAAAGGAAGTCTTGCAGCAGCTGCTGATTTATTTAAATCAGTTTTGAACCCGTTGACTGTTCACACATCCTTCACTATAGTGAAGGGGAGAAAGAACATCAGCAGGAAAAGGAAAAACGTGGATTCTGACACTAAGTTTACCCAGACTTAGTGTCACTCAAAGTGCTCGCCCTCTATAGCAACTCACTGTCCATAAGTGGCCCTGAATCCAGCCCTTCCCTGCTGGAAGGAGACAGCCCTTCAGAGAAGGACTCAGAGGGCACAGCAGAACGGCACACGGAGCCCCAGAACCTCACAGGGGAAAACCTGACTTCAGATTGTCAGGACAGACCCTCCGGGGCCCACCTGCCTGAACCTCGGGGCCTCCTGGAACAGAACCAGGACCCTGGGCTCTAGGAACTCCCACAGCCCCAAACCTGAAAACTTGTATATTTTCAGAGTTTGAACTTTAAATTGGGGAGGGACTATGAGGTCCCTGAGGGCAGAAACACGTGAGCTGTCTCAGGAGCAGGGCACCAGAAGGCTGGTCCTCGGGGCCCAGTGCCAGGCCCATCCTAACTGGGCCTCTGCAGCAGTGAACTCATACTCCGGGAGCCTCGTGGCAGTTGCCTGCCTGTCCCAGTCAGCTGTGAGCACCAAGACTGCCGGGCCAGAGGAGAGATCAGGTAAGAGGACGCATTGAGCGGGATCGCTGTTCTCATGAGATACACCCCACACTGGTGTATTTCATGTGAGGTGTGTTTCATGGACAAAATGAAATATTTTCACAGGCAAGGGCGAACGCAGTATTCGTGTTAGCTGCCACGTAATGAATGGTCTCCTCATTGTGAGGAGAGGCTATGTACCTCATCTCACAGGTGCTCTGCTAATTTCTGAGGAAAATACTATTCTTGGGTTTTTTTATTTATTGTTGCTGTTTTTCATGAAATTCCTTTTATTGAATCACCACAAGAGATACCATTACAAAGCTCGAAGCTGTTTGTGATCGGGTGTCAGTCATACAGTCCCAGCACCCGTCCCTCTGCCAGTGCACATTTTCTACCACCAATATACCCAGTTTCCCCCCCTCACACTCCCACCCTCATCCCCATGAACCACTGCCAGTGTGCCACTGTGGAAGGCGATTTTCTTCTTTGTTTCTCTCTCTGCTTTGGGTATTATGATTTGCAATACAAGTGCTGAGAAGTCATCATGTTTATTTCTTTAGCTACTTCCAGCATGCAGATCCTATCCAAGAGATAATTTCTTCTAACAATCATTGTCCTAGTGGTGCTCCTCTCCTAATCACAGATCTTATCCTCAGTGACCGTTTCCAGCAATCAATGTTCTGGTGGTACTTCTCTATCTCATCTGCCTTCTCCCCAGCACTTAAGGAAGGCTTCCAACCATGGGCAAATAAATAGAATCTCATCACAGAGATGCTAAGTGTATGAGAGATGACTAAGATGTTGTAACAGGTTACGTTATGCCTTCTGTGTTGATGTTCTGTTAATCAAGATTGGTTGTCTTCTCCAATTCGATGTGCTACTACTGGTATATCAACGTTGTAGAGTTTGAGGTCCCGGAAATTCAGTATTTTTATGGGGAAGGTACACTGGAGTTGATTTTGTAACTGGGTGCCAGCTTTAGGGTGACTGCTGTTGCTTCCAGAAGTACAGGGAAGTGGGGAGAGGGAGCTCATCCCAACTCTGAGAAAGCCTAGAGATCTCTATCACAAATCCCACGTATCTGCATATCTGGGGCTGTTTTTGTTTGTTTGCTAGCTTGTTTTCTCCTGTTTGGGCCACAGCTGACATACATTCAGGGCTTACACCTGGCTGTACACTCTGGGAGCTTTCCTAGAGAACTCAAGGGTACATATAGGGTGCCAGGGATGGAAACCAGGTTGACTGCTTGTAAGGTAAGCAGTACCCAGCCCCCTGTACTACAGCTTGAGCTCAGGAAACACAATTCTTACCCTACTGGTACAGTAGGAAACTGAGGAAGAAAACCTGTCAGCAGAGAGATCTGCAACTGCCCTAGAGGTTAACTGCAAAGCCCCACTCCCCTGCTCTGTTGCCCAGCAAAGGCAAGGGGGAGCAGAACCCCAGATGCAAACATTTCATAGAAATGCCCAGGAAAAAAATGTTCCTACACTCTGTCCATTCTTATCAAATCTGCTATGAATTCTCAACTATGAAATGGCTTAAATTCGATGGACCCATCAACATTAGCGTTAAACTAGATTAGATTAAACTATCCCGGATCTATCAGTCGCCATAACCATTAGCACATTAGCCTTACAAAATGTCCCGGTTTATCAACCCCCCAGTGTTACTCATGAGAAATGAGCAACAGGACAGAGATAGTTCAGGGGATAAGGCTCTTGCTTTGCAGGTGGTTGGCCCCAGTTTTATCCCTGACACCCCATGTGGTCCCCTTGAATACCACCAGGAGTAATTCCTGACAAAGAGCCAGGAGTAAGCCCACACAATGGTGTGTAACACAAACACTCAAACCTCCAAAATAGGTGACAGTAGCAAAGTTCTCCCAGGCAAATGGCATCACTTCACAGATGAAATTTGATGCAGATCTTATATCAGAACAAAGGTGGGACTCACCCAGGCCCCTCACTCCCTGACAGGGCCCATTTAGGCCATCTCCCTGCAATCAAGGGGTGCATAACTAGATCGTGGAATCAGACAATTGTTATCAGAATCACTTGGCTTCCTGTCACTCCATGAAGCTGATTTCAGGCGGGGACGCAGTGTGAGGGGTTGGCAGAACTGCAGACGCTCTCCTGAGAGGACCTTGGCCTGCCATGGGCCCTCATGCTCCGCAAGCTTCTGGTTCTCCTCCCTCCGGGCCCTTGGGCCTCCTGAGTCTTGTGGGGCGAGAGCTGATGTGACAACTATTGCTTCCCTGCTGCAGGGAGATGCTCTAGTGTGTTCTTCCCATCTGTCTTAATAACTGATGCTGTTTAGGTGGTGAAGTCATCAGTGTCCTAGTCTCTGAGGAGTACGCCCTGGACCCCAGCCTCTGAAATCCAACAGTAACTGGCAGCCTGAGAAATAAATACATGTCCCATTGGACACCGAGTTTAGGGAAGCTCAACTATCCCATCTTAACTGATGCACAAGTGCTCCCAAAATGGGTGATATCAACAAGGACCAGTCACCAGAACAATACAGGGGGTGGGGTAACCCCTCTTGCAGTTGGGGGCCACCTTCCCTTATCAAGGGATATTGAGTAATATTTTTTGCTGAAAAGGAGGCGGTAGGTCGAATAAGTGCAGCACCAAGGAACAATAGCTGCCTCGTGCCAGCATGCACTGCCTTGCAGGGCCTGAGCTGCCCCAATCCATATTGGACATATTTTCCAAGCAAAAATATCTCTAAAGAGATAAAGAACCAGCCATAGAGACAGGCTAGGGGAGGGGGAAGGGAACCCGGGACTTTGGTGGTGGGAAATGGGCACTGGTGAAGGGATGGGTGTTGGAACACTGTATGACCTAAACACAACATGAACATCTTTGTAATTGTATATCTCACAGTGGCATAATAAAATATAAAAAATATATATAACCCATGGGACCAAATATCTGTGGCCTCCTGAGTGGAACATGATGATTCTAACATCCATAAAGATGTTGTGCTCAGACTTTTAGAGTATGAGTAAGAGGAAAACAAATTTCAAGTCCCTGATGCAGCTTTTTGACATTCTGCTGTTAAATGGAAAAGAAGGGGACGCCATACCTCCCACCAGCTGCAACCAACTGCATCATCTGTGTTAGGTCAGGAGTGGTCAGTGTGGGGGTGTTTTGGGTGAGAGCTATGGGAAGGCAAAGGGGAGGAGAAAGTCAGCTCCAGCCTGAGGGGGCACTAGAAACATTCAAGGGGCTGTAGGTGAGGGGAGACGCTGGGGGCCCTGACAGGTGTGAGCGAGAGATGGAAGGGAGGTGAGGCAGGAGGTCAGCCATGGCTCACCGCAAAGACCCCCACACCTGTTATGGTTTTATGAGAGACAAGAGTGGGACATCAATAGTCAGTGTGGAGTGAGGTGGTTCCCCTCTCCCCTGCGCCTCTACCGTCACCTGCATGGAACACACACACACACACACACACACACACACACACACACACACAGTGCCTGTGTCTGGGCTGGAGCTGAGGGGGCAAAGGTGTGTGTAGCCACCTGCCCCTAGACCATGCCCTCACCCTGAATGTGAACCTCTGTGGACCAGACAGGCAGCAACTTTGGACCTAAACCAGCTTCCCTCAGCTCCACAGGTGGCTGAGGTGTTTAGGTGCCGATGTTTCCCAAAGACAGTCAGGAAGAGCTGCGTGTGGGGCCACAGAAAGGTGAGGGAAGGAAGAGGGTCTCTGCTAGTGAAAGTTTGGGCAGAACTACTGTGGCTCCATCTTGAAGCACTAGACTCGATATTGTGCCTCAGGGTCATGAGTTTACAACCCAGAAAGAAAAACATGCCAGACCCCAAGGACGTTGACATAAAAAGCAGAGATAAAATGCAGGATTCAAGTAAATGTATGAAGTCAAATTTGACCTTGTTCTTGTTTTATAACAGAACAGGACTCGCTGACTACTGGCTGCCTAATTAGCTTCTGTGCATTTGCTTTGGCTTAGGTAAGAACAGGCTCTCCGTGTATAAAATGCAAAGACTTCAGTGGCTCAGGGTTCCAGGTCCCTAAGGCTCTAGAACGCTCAGCCCTCAGCACTGAGTCTCTAATGCTTGGGCTCCATTTTTCTGTTGGCTCCAAGTCACTCTGTTGACTTGTGGCCCTCAGGCTGGGCTCTCTGAGTCTCTTTGGCTCGAGGATCCTCAGCACTAGGCTCTAATACACTTTTTCTATACTTACATTTCCTGCTTCTGGAGAATCTGTCGAGCAACGGCCTAAGATTCAGACATTCCACCGAGATGTTTGAGCATCTCAGGTCACAGTCACGGGTGCAGCTCCCCACTTTTCCTTCCTTTGTGTGTGTTGTTTGGTGAGAATGTGTTGAATGTGGCAGTGATGTGCAAGGCCTCATGGCTTCAGCTACAGGGTATTATTGGTTGCAACTCCATGAAGTCCATGACTTAAGGGCATTTGCCTCTGAGGGCTTCCGCTCGCAGCCAGAAGCAACCAGGCTCAGGGTTTATACGTGTGGCTCAATGCCAAGGACCTCTTAAGATCTCGCGAGGGGTCCGGCTGGGTGAGCATCAGAGAGTTGCCTACTCCCTTTCTACACTTAATCTCCCTTCTGTCCTCAGTTTTGCCTTGTTTTTGGACTTGTTTATCCTTCTCACGTTTAAGGCACAGAAGACTCAGGGAGAAACCGGTCGAAAACCCCCCTCCAACATGGAGACGGTGATGCGGGGGTAAATGTGTGATCACACTTTAGTGAGTTGAGGTCCCACAATAGGTTGAAAGCTGTGGGTGGCCCCATTGCAGAATTCTAGATGCAGATGTGATCCGGGGAGCTAAATACCACCGACACATCCCTGGCAACCTCTGGGTGTGTTGGGATGTCCCCCCACGTAGGAAACTTGAGTTTCTTTGTTTGTTTGTCAGTACTGCTAAATTAAGATGCTAAAATACTCCACTGTTTTTTAAATTCATGATTTGGCTTTGCCAGCTTAGTGTAAAAGGAGCTGTTTCCTGACCTGATTGTCCCCTGGCTCAGAGAAGCAGCAAACTGTTTGCTTGAGCATGTGCGCATGTCTCCATGTGTAATGGCCATCTCTCTTGGTAGTGAATTTTCTATCTGTGTAAAACTTATAAATGTCCAGGTGTTTTAGGAATATACTGGACCATGAGAAAGCCGACAAGTTTCTAAATTAAAATGTGGACTAAAAAGAGAAAGTGGGGCCCGTCACCTCTGGGGGTCCCGGAAGCAGCCGGATGAGACTCGCCCATCACACTAGCCACCATTTTCGCTGTCCGACGCTGGGAAACTGCCTCATGACCAGATTAACAGAGCAAAACCAGTTCGAGCCCAGGTCATTAAAATAGTGGAAACAGTAATGTATTTTAATGCACTGCATTCCACGAAGAGCAGGAAAATTTGGCGGAGGGAGAGATAAAGAGGAGAGAAATGACATACAGAACCCGCCAAGTAGTTGAGGTGTGGGAGGGGGAGGGAGGTGGGGACATTGGTGATGGGAGATGGGTTTGGGTGGAGGGATGGGTGTTGGAACACTGTAGAACCAAAACTCTACATGAGCATCTTTCAATTGTATGTTTAAAATGGTGTAATAATATTTGGGGGGGGTGGGGGAAATAATAAAATAAAATTAAATCGAAAAAAAAAGATCACGTGGCCGCCCACCTACAAGATGGTCAGACATCCTTGTCAAGACCCTGAAGGAATGGTTTGAGGCTCTTCATACTCCTGAATCAACCAGATGCCATTGGGCTACATTGGCACATGATAGGGTCCAATAGAAATGTTACTGGCGCCAACTCGAGCAAATCAATTAATAACGGGATTCAGGTGATCAAGAGATCAAGTGAATAATGCTGCTATGAACATAAAAGTAGGGATGGTGTTTCCACTGAGTATTTTTGGCCTCCTAGAGTAGATTCCCAGGAGTGGTATAGCTGGGTCAAATGGGAGTTCAATTTCTAGTCTTTGGAGGAATGTCCATATTGTTTTCCAGAAAGGCTGTACCAACCGACATTCAAAAAAAATTTTTGGAATATCATGAGGAGGCTCACAAGCGGCTGGGGAGGCTGGAACTCGGCTCGCCCGGGCCCAGCTGAATATGGGACCCCCAGGAGGGCAGACGGGTTTTGGGAGTGCGCCCGTCACCTCTGGGGGTCCCGGAAGCAGCCGGATGAGACTCGCCCATCACACTAGCCACCATTTTCGCTGTCCGGACGCTGGGAAACTGCCTCACGACCGGATTAACAGAGCAAAACCAGTTCGAGCCCAGGGAGGCGGCTCCCAGAAGCGGGAATCACTGGGAACTCGTCAGATGGAGTCAGGGTTCGGCCATTCCCCTCTCCATTTTGTCGAGCCTGGTGGCCCGCCCAGGAGCTGCCCTGCGGCCATCAGCCATAACATGAAGAGGCTCACAAGCGGCTGGGGAGGCTGGAACTAGGCTCGCCTGGGGCCCAGATGAATATGGGACCCCAGGAGGGCAGACGGGTTTTGGGGAGTGGGCCCGTCACCTCTGGGGGTCCCGGAAGCAGCCGGATGAGACTCGCCCATCACACTAGCCACCATTTTCGCTGTCCAGATGCTGGGAAACTGCCTCACGACCGGATTAACAGAGCAAAACCAGTTCAAGCCCAGGTCATTAAAATAGTGGAAACAGTAATGTCTTTTAATGCACTGCATTCCACGAAGAGCAGGAAAGTTTGGCGGGAGGGAGAGATAAAGAGGAGAGAAATGACATACAGAACCCGCCAAGTAGTTGAGGTGTGGGAGGGGGAGGGAGGTGGGGACATTGGTGATGGGAGATGGATTTGGGTTGAGGGATGGGTGTTGGAACACTGTAGAACCAAAACTCTACATGAGCATCTTTCAATTGTATGTCTAAAATTGTGTAATAATATTTGGGGGAAATAATAAACTTAAATCGGAAAAAAAATAAAAAAGAGAAAGTGATATTCTTGATCCAATTTATTATTGGAAAGAAGTTAAATGATTAGTAACATCAGATTCTCTTGAGCTTCAGAAGCTGTATTGCTAAGGAAGGGGGTGTGTGCCTGGAGCCGGAAACCAGAGGTGAGGTCAGAGCTCTGTGAAACAATTACGTTTTCTGTGAGAAGTTAGGCTGCTCCACAATAACTGAGGTTCAAAAGCTCATGATTTACCAAATGTAAATCAAAGAACGTTTTCTATGTTGGCACCTAAAAGGTTTGGTAAAAATGCAAACGCTTCAGTGGCTCGGGGTTCCAGGTCTCTGAGGCATGTGAGCCCTCAGCATTCAGTGCTGAGTCTCTAATACTTGGACTCTTCCTGTTCTGCTGGCTCCAAGTCACTCTTTGACTTGTGGGTTCTCAGTGCTGGGCGCTAATAAACTTTCAATACTTACATTTCCTATCGCTTCTCGGCCTTTTGGCTAAGATCAAGTGTAGTATCTGTTCTTATCAGTTTAATACTTACATTTCCTGCTTCTAGAGAGATTGTGTCAAGTGACAGCCTAACAGTAAGAGAGAGGAGTGAGCAGAAATACCCCAGGAGCAAGGATGGCTGGAGGCATACAAAGGGGAGCCCTGGAGCGGGAGTAGGTTTGTCCAGAGAAGGGTGAGCATTTTTCTGTGCCACCAGTTCATTAGGAAGAATGAGAAGAGAATAACAGCACAAGTTGCCTACGTGCTGGGACACCCTAACACACCAAGAGCCAGAAAGGCCGCCTGTAAGGTCCCAGAACCTGCCTTGGGTAACTCCAGCATGAACTGGGCTTGCAAGGAGCTTACACCCTTTCTAAGGTAAAGGTAGAGTCACCTCCTGTTTCTCCTTTAGTCCAAGGTTCACAGGCCCACAAGACGTCGATCTACATGAACAAGACCACACAGCCTTGGGATGCTCAGGCTCCTTCCTGGGAATGACCAGCACTTCCCAAAGTGGCTATAAACCAGATGAGAGCAGAGAAGTCACTGGCAAGAAGAACACGGCCTTGTCCTGGTTACTCTCATGAATCAGCCAATGATCTCACACACTCGGCCCACAGCTGCTGTCCCTCCCCCATCAGCATCGCTGTCACTTCAGTTATGCTAGAAAGCAACAGAGAGAGAGAGTGTTGGCTCTCAGGACCAGGCTAAGTCCTGTGACAGCGACATTGTCAGACTGTGCAAAATATTCTACTTTGTAATGTAATTGTTGTGTTAATATGGTATTGACATCTACTGTCTTGGTGCACAGTTACCTCGCCGCCACCACCTCTACACATGTACTCAACGTGTTGTTGAATAATCAGTGACTTCCTGTGGTTCCTAGAGATACATGACCAGAAGTCAAGATTATTGTTCGTGGAGCGACGTAATCAAGATCTGTGGCCCTCAGAGCTGTAAGTAAACATCAGCTGTCATCGGCTCCCACCTGCAGCCCATCTCCTGTAACCCATGAGGGGAGTGGCGTGTCGCTGTGGACTCACATCTCTCAATGCTGCAGCCCCAGCACCTACCTAAGCAGGACCCAGCACAAACCTGGTTCTCAATAAATACTCAGGGAATGAAGGAATCTGCACTATGGGGGATTAATCAGCCAGGAAAAGCATACCTAGACGCTGCTTTCTTTGACAACCAAGGGCTTTACACTCTGAGGATCAAAACAATCTGAACCCCACCGTGACTCTCAACTGCAGAGCTGACAGGTGCCTTGTGCACCTGGCGCCCCTCTCTCCAACCGGGCTGATGCTCCTCTCCCCTGGGGCTGACCCACCTGGTCCCCACAGCTTCCTCAGCAACCTGCTGCCCACGCTCTTCTCTCCTGGGTGGTGTGGAGGGAAGGAGATGACATGAGGGGGACCAACCACAGCACCGCCACAGACTTTGTCCTGCTGGGGCTGCGGAGCACCACGCCCTCGAGCTGGTCCTGTTCGCCTGCTGCCTGGGCGTCTACTCGGTGACTGTGCTGGGAAACTCCCTCCTCATCGTGCTGAACACGCTGGACCCCCGCCTGCACACCCCCCATGTACTTCTTCCTGAGTAATCTCTCCCTCCTAGACATCTGTGGCACCTCTGCCTTCGTGCCCCTCATGCTGGTCAACTTCCTGAAAGCCCAGAAGACCATCTCCTTCCCCGGCTGTGTCCTGCAGATGTTCCTCACCCTGGCCATGGGCTCCACAGAGTGTCTGCTCCTGGCCGTGATGGCCTATGACCGCTATGTGGCCATCTGCCACCCACTGAGGTACCCAGAGCTCATGCGCATGCGCACCTGTGTGTGGATGGCCCTGCTGAGCTGGGGGGACAGGTTTTAGCAACTCACTGCTACAGTCTATTTTCACCTGGAGCCTCCCCTTCTGTGGCCACCATGAGATCAACCATTTCTTCTGTGAGATATTGGCCCTGGTCAAACTGGCCTGCGGAGACATCTCCCTCAATGCCCTGCTATTAATGGGGGCCACTATCATCCTAACATTCACCCCATTTCTGCTCATCTGCCTGTCCTACATCTTCATCCTGGCCACCATCCTCAGGGTCCCCTCTGCTGCTGGTCGCCGCAAAGCCTTCTCCACCTGCTCCGCCCACCTCACCGTGGTGGTGATTTTCTATGGGACCATTGGCTTCATGTATTTTAACCCAAATGCCAAGGACCCCCCAGTGGGATAAGATGATCGCCCTGTTCTATGGCATCATGACCCCCTCCCTGAACCCCATCATCTACAGCCTGCGGAATGCAGAGGTGAAGGCTGCTGCCTCAGCGCTGCTGCGGGGAGACCTGCTGTCCAGGAAGCTGTCCCACCTCTCCTGCTGGCCTCCCGTGCGCTCGGGCTGACGGGGTCTTGTGTGCGCAAGTGCAGCCTCAGTGGCATGGAGCCGCCATGGCGGGCTCCCCCAGCTGGCTGCTGGGGTGACTGGGGTCTGCACAGAATCAGCGTCCCCTGGGTCCAGTGTCCTTCTGCATTCTAGTAATGAGGTTGTTGAGGGTCCTGACACCCCACCAGCATCACCACATACACTTGGAAACAAAGGAGACAAGCCAGGAACACTTGGGCATGAAGAGAACATGGCGCCAGACCTGCTGGTCCTTTTCCTCCAAATTCTCACAGTACCTCAAACTGCCCCAACAGGGGTCACTATCTCAGTGGGTGAAACACCGTCTCCGAGGCACTAAGAAATTGGCAGCTCCCATAGACTTCCCTCCCTCACCCCAACAATTGTATCCCGTGGCCCTTCGTCCCCTGCTCTCCATTTATGCCTCTATGTCCTCGTGTCTCCAGTATTCAAGTGTCACTCCACGTTCCTCACCCAACTCTCTCCCAACGCCTCCCAGCACCCGCCTAGTCACACTGCCTTTCTCTCTCTAGGGCTCCTCATTTCCCTAGAGCCAGGACAAGACCATCTCTCTGTCCCACTTCATGGCTGTCGGCTACTCTCCATGGCCCCTTGGTGCTCCTGGAGTGGCCACCCGCCACATACACTCTTCCCACTGCCCTCAACAATGTCCATCTCTGCCACCCGTATCTGCCTTTGGCTGTCCCTCAGCCCCGCACTGCTTGTCCAATAGCTGACACGTAGCAGACTCACGTCACGGACCAGGTGATGCCTTGCTCTGTGCCACAGGCTCTACAATCCTACTCTCTGACAAATGCTACTCTCCAAGGACAAGAGGTGAGACACAGGATGGAGCTTCTCAGACGTGACCCAAGAGGACACTCACAGCCTGATCACGGGAAATGACTCAAGACTCACCTGCAGCCTCTCTCCCACAGCCCTCTGCTCCAGGTGGTCCCTCCCTGCTCCCTGCTGTGGCCTTCTGTGCCTGCTGTCCCTGCCCTGAAGCCAAGCTCTTTGGGTGCATGTGTCTGTGCTCTGCTCCTTAACAGATGGGACCGAGTTTCTGACACAGGAACACTAGTGTCATCTCACCTCACCCTCAACGATGTCTTTCTGTTCTAAAGTACAGGAAACACATTTAGGAGTGCTCATGCCATACCCAGCAATGCTCTCAGCCTTCTTACCCTTTCCCCTTCTCTATTCTCATCAATTAAATCTCTTATGCATTCAGTTGTTAAAATAAAACAGGGGAAGTCAGAGAGACAGCACAGAGTTAAGCACGTCACTTGCATGTGACAGATACTGGCTAATTCCTGGCATCCTGGCACAGCATGTGGTCCCCCAAGCACAACTAGAAGTGACCCTGAGCACAGAGCCAGGAGTAAGCCCTGAAGCCATACTTCTTCAAAAAATGGAATGGGAAAACCTGACAGCCACAATAAAGAAAGAAAAAAGACAGACAGACAGAGAGACAGGAAGGAAGGAAGGAAGGAAGGAAGGAAGGAAGGAAGGAAGGAAGGAAGGAAGGAAGGAAGGAAGGAAGGAAGGAAGGAAGGAAGGAAGGAAGGAAGGAAGGAAGGAAGGAAGGAAGGGAAGGAAGGAAGGAAGGAAGGAAGGAAGGAAGGAAGGAAGGAAGGAAGGAAGGAAATGGATCCCTATATCACACTATATACAACGTTAATGTATGATGCATCAAAAACCTCAATGTTAAATCAGAATCCATACAATACATGGAGAAAGAAATTGGCAGAATGCTCTATAACATTGACTTGAGAGGTGACTCTATGATTCTACTCCACTGGCAAAGAAAGCAAAAAAAAAAAACAACTAATAGATGGGTCTACATCAACCTAAAGGTTTTGCACTGTTAAAAATAAAAAACTCACCTAGAATAAAAAAGATAACCTAATGAGAATGAATATTTGTTCATCATTATCTGACAGAAGGTCAATATCCAATTAAGGCACTACAAAGTTCAACAACAGGAAAACAAGCAGCTCCAAATAAGCCATATGGAAAGGAGCTGAGCACACTTCCTCAAAGATTTTCATATAGGCAATAGGGGAAATGAAAAAAGTTCAGTGTTAACTATAAGAAAATGAAATTCAAATTGACAATAGCTATCACCTCACACCAGTAATAATAATCTGTATTAAAAAGATTGTATTGAACTGAGCATTAAATACAGACCAAAAAAATGCAAATGATGGCTTCTAAGTGTGCGTAGTGCAACCCACAATGTGTGGGAGAAGGAGGAGAGAGAGAGGGAGAGGAGAGGAGATAAAGAACCTGCCATTTAGGCAGTATGTGGGAGGGGGAGGGAATTGGGGACATGGGTGGTGGCTGGGGGCACTGGTGGAGGGCGGGTGCTGGAACACTGTGTGACCGAAACCCCCAAGCGTGAACAGCATTGTAATTGTATATCTCATTGTGGTATAATAAAATGTTAATAAATAAATAAATAAAAAAAAAAAAAATAAATAAATAAATAAAAAGATTGTATGATGCAACCCATGGAGTTGACCGCCCGGTAAGGGGCTCCGGCCATCCCCTGGCCAAGCCCAACATTGCTCCAAGGGTTTGCTCTCATGAGTGGGGAGAGACCATGCTGGCGGACTCGGAGTGGAGTTTTGGGCCATGCCCTTTCCTCTGCCTCCATGCCAGTTGCCCCGGAAGAGAGAGATCCACTCATGCCAGATCCACATGTCCCTTGGCACGGCGTTGCGGCGCCGCAATATTTTTATAGGATACTGAATTTTGCAAAAGATTCTTCCCAATTTCTTTCACATTTATACATAGTAAACAGTTATAGACATGTTTAACTGATACCAGTAATCCTGGCAAGAAGCCAGAACAAACCACACATCATACAGTCAGTCATTCTCCACATCCAGACTCCATAGTTCCTCAGAGCTCTGTCCAAGAGAAAACCTGATCTTCCCCCTTTAAGTTTCATCAGTAAATGCTCGGGTTGAGAGCCTTCTACTGAGACTATTCCACCTACATGGTAAAGCCTGGCAAGCTACCGTGTTTTATTTACTTTTTATGCCAAAGACTAGTAACTATTATGGACCTCAGTTCCATAACCTGAAGAATGGTTTCAGGCTCCTCCTGTCCCTGTAGCAAGTAGATGCCCTTGGGTTGCACTTGCTTGTGACAGGACTAATGGAGATGTTACTAGTGCCCACTCGAGCAAATCGATGAACAATGGGAAGACAGTGATACAGTGATTTAAAAGATTGGAAACAGCTATTGCACTGGGGATGTGGTGAAACAGGAACTATTTCACTGTTTCTGTTGTTGTTTTGCTTTATGGATGACATCCAATAATGCTCAGAGGTTACTCCTGGCTCTGCATTCAGGAATTACTCCCGGCAATGATTGGGGGACCATATGGGATGCTGGGGATCAAACCCTGAATGGTCACATGCAAGACAAATACCCTCCCAGGACTATCGCTCTGGTCCCTCATTTCACTGCTGAGGGGAGTGTCTGACTCCATGTCTATGGGGAAATGTGCAGAGATTCCCTCAAACATTTGCAGCAGAAGCAATTCCGCTCCTTGGCATCTAACTCCAAAGGCAAAAACATCCATTCAAAAAGATTTAAGCATGTCTTTGCTTATTATGGCTCTCTATATTATAGACAATTTAGAAATTATTCACATAAAATCAATGATATATTAATAATCTTATATTTATTTTATAAAAACTAGAAATAACCAATGGCAGACAAGCATATAAATAAATTGTGGTTCAGAGCCTGGACTTAACAAACTATCCCTACTAGAGAAGAAAAGAAGAGGGAAGAAGTTTAACACTACCACATCTGCACTATAAAATTGTTGAGGGTCTGAGACTGGAGCAACAGTTTAGTGGGTTGAGCCCTTGTCTGGCACAAAGACTACCTAAATTCAATGTCTGACACCCCATATGCTCCCGCATAACAGTCAGGAGTGATCCCTGAGCCAGGAAGAAGCACTGAGCCACACCAGGTGTGACCCAAAACAAACAAGCATAAATGTTTCTGGTCAGGGAGATAGCTCAAGTGTAAAAATACAAGCCTAGATCTGCGAGCCTCTGAGAGCAAGCCACCAGAAAGCACGGCTCCACCAGCATGGCCAATTGTAGCTCTGGTGACCTCAAAGCAATACCAGGTCCATGCACTGAAATATTAGAGCCAGGAGAGCATTACCAGGAATGAGCCCAGGGCCCAGGAGCACCACTCACGTAGCTCCTATAGGTGTATTGCCCAAGTTCATGAAATAGCTGAGACAGAGAAGTGGAATGGGTCAGCGTTTATTTCATTGTGATGGGCCCAGGGATTCTGGTGGGTTGTGGGAGTCTAACCTATTCAACCACTACTCTAAAAACAGGTCGCATTTACACCCTAAAGATACATTCCAATGCGTCAATAAAAAATCTTGCAAGAGCTGTTAGGAAAAATGAAGTTATGAAATTTGCTTATAAATGTATGGACATGGAAAGGATCATGTTGAGTGAAATTAGTCAGAAGGAAAGAGAGAGATATAGAATGACTGCATTTATTTGCATGACATAAATATATATATAACATATATATATATTATAATACCAAATTCAATGTCAGGCGAAATGTGGATCAGGTCTTACCAAAAGTGGAAACTACCACAAACGTGTGGGGAGTCAGAGGTTAGGCAAGACAGAGAAGGGAGCATGTGCGAATAAATGTCAAAAGGACTAATACCAACCTAGAACTGAGCATTAAATACAGGCAAAAAATGCACATGATGGCCTCTAAGTGTATGTATTGCAATCCACAATATGTAAGAGAAGGAAAAGAGAGGAGGGAGAGAAAAAGAGAGACAAAGAACCTGCCATGGAGGCAGGCTATGGGAGAGGGGAGAGAATTGGGGACATTGGTGGTGGGAAATGGGCACTGGTGGAGGGCAGGGTGCTGTAACACTATGTGACCGAAACCTCCAAACACTAAACAACATTGTAATTGTATATCTCAAGGTGGTATAATAAAATATTTTTTAAAAATCTTGCAAGATAACTACAATCCCATGCATACATCTAAAGGGAAAGCAAGAGTCAGGCTGAACATGAGAGCCAGGTGCTCTGGAGGCAGACGGGTTCTGGTCCCAGCCCATCCCAACAAGGCCTCAACAGTCAGAAGAAACTTCCACACTCCACAGTTGCAGACACTTTCAAGACCAGACTCCACTGCTTGGAAGAGCCCACTCATGAGTGAATCCGCTTTCAAACTCAGGTATGTAGGTCTCGGGACTCAACTCTCCATTCTTTCTTGGAACTGGGGATGGAACCCTTCCTCCCATCTCCCTTCTCTCCAGAAGGCCCAGTGGTCGCATCCACAAAACTGATTTAGGCGCCAAAGCAACCTCACCCACCAGCCATGATCCAGAGACTCATATATAAACCTCAAAAGAGCCAATAAATGGCAGAGATGCTACCTGTCCTCCTGTCCTTCCTTGTGCATGTCTGCAAAGCAGCCACACGACATCTCAAAATCTGGCGTACTGATGTGCCCGGTATCATGTGGCATTTAACAGATTTAAGTATAGGGTACCCAATAACAAGTGTGTAGTCACAAATGGGAAGAGAGAGAGAGAGCAAGGGCAGGAGAGAGAGAGAGAGAGAGAGAGAGAGAGAGAGAGAAAAGAGGGGTAAAGTGCCTGCTACAGAGGCAGGCTGGGGAAGGGGAGGGAATCTGGGGAAATTGGTGGTCGGAAATGTGCAGGGTGGAGGGACAGGTGTTGCAGCATTGCACGACTGAAACCCAAACATGATCAGCTTTTTAAATGTTATCTTATTTTAATGTTATTTAAAATAATAATTAAAATTTTTAAATGTCTATTCTGTAAGAACATATCAGTAATAACATATCAGGAGATCCTAATGGCCAATGAGTTCATTGTGAGACTTAATAATCCTCATTAATTTTCTTCTAAGAAATAATATGTATATTTATAATATATTATATTATAATATTTATAATATATTATTATAATATATAATTTTTTTCTCAACCATATTTAGCAAATTAGCCCTAACAAGTAATATAGAATAGATTATTCAGTGTACGCTCAGGATAGGCTCGAACAGTGGTTGTGAAAATTTGAAATGATTGTTGTCCGTATTTGCAGTTGTGGTGGGTTTCGGGTTGAGCAATAGAAACCCACTATGTTCTATAAATTCAATAAGTGAATGTAAGAACACAGATGGTCCTAATTTGTATGTAACAACCCAGAAAAAGGTCATGATTTATCAATACCATTCCCAAATATGTGTTATAACAATCAATATAACTAGCGCTGGCTAAGGGAGCAGGCATGGGGATGAGGGGTGGAAACAAGGGTCTTTGGTGGCTCTGGGGACACACTGGTGGTGGGCTTGGTGTTGAATGATGAATGCTTGTAACACTGTATTGTGACAAACTTTGTACTTTGTAAACACTGTGTTTAAATAAAGTTTTAAAAAAGGGAGAGCAAGATACAGTTCACACAGGAACAAATGATCCTTTACCCACTCTCAGCACACCTTCTCCAAACCTTTTAGGCACAGATGGTCACTGTAAATCCCATAGCCAGCACTAAGGGCTGCTCAGGTCGGGGCACACTGTTCCCAGTCCTCATCAGCACAGTTCTGGCTTGTGTCATGGGGACCCAACAGTGGACAGATGGTGTTTTCTTAAACCTTTAGCCACAAGGATGTTGCTGTTCTTAATTAAGTGATGTTCTAAAGAACTATAATAACTTTAGCATAACAATTAAAATACTTTTGGTTCATAACAGTCGGGCAAGATGTAGCACAGGGGCATATGGGCTTGCGGGAGGTCTGGACACTTTGATGGTGGTGAGGTGAAGTTACTGTGTACCAAGACCATAAATGTCAAGTCCAAGATAAACACAGCATCTTAACGATAATAAAACGTTTTTTAGAAGAGTGTTGAGAGGGGCTGGGAAGATAGTACAGCAGGTAGGGGCTGCTTTGCACGTGGCCAACCTGGGTTTGATCCCCATCATCTCATATGGTCCCCAAGCACCACCAGGAGTAATTCCTGAGTGTGTAGCCAGGAGTAACCCCTGAGCGTCACTGGGTGTGATAAAAAAAATAAAAGAAAAACAATAAAAACAGAGTGTTGAGAGATTGCTTTTATATTAAAAGAAAAAATAAAAAAGAAAAAATCTTGCACAAAATAACAAATAGTATCAACATAGGCAAGAATAGTATGATAGTCACTTGTCACTTATCTTCCCATTGTTCATCAATTTGCTCGAGAGGACGCCAGTAACGTCCCCATTCATTGGGCATGAGGTCCATTATTGTTACTGTTTTTGGCATATCAAATACACCAGGGGTAGCTTGCCAGGCTCTTCCGTAGCTCTGGGTTCATCCCAGGGGGCCCAGTCTTTTTCTATGTCAGACCATCAACCATCCAGGGCCCACAAGGCAGAGCCCTGGGTGTAGACAAGCCTGTCTACTGTCTGCCACCAGTGGATGCAGCCGGGCACTGCAACCACACCTGCAACACCTTAAGGGGCAGAAAATAGTATCATAGATCAGAATTAAATCAGACAACAGCAAAACATTTCAGGGGAGGGAGGGAAGAAAGCACAGACACCTCCACACACGTCCACAGTCCATGAACTCTGGGAACCTCAGTGAGTGGCAGATGGCCACGTAGCGGTCATAGGCCATCAAGGCCAGGAACAGACTCTGCAGCCAGGGTGAGGAACATCTGCAGGGCACAGCCGGGAAGGAGATGGTCTTCTGGGCTTTCAGGAAGTTGACCAGCATGAGGGGCACGAAGGCAGAGGTGCCACAGGTGTCTAGGAGGGAGAGATTACTCAAGAAGAAGTACATGGGGGTGTGCAGGCGGGGCCCAGTGTGTTCAAGCACGATGAGGAGGGAGTTTCCCAGCACAGTCACCGAGTAGACGTCCAGGCAGCAGGCGAACAGGATAGTGCTTCTGCGTCCTGAATCGAGGTATAATTCTCACTCAGATTATGGAAGTTCTTCGTTTCTTTTGTTTGTTTGTTCTTGCTTTTTGGATGATACCCGATGATGCTCAAGGGTTACTCCTGGTTCTGCACTCAGGAATTACAGCTGGTGGTACTTGGGGGCCTATGGGATGCTGGGGATCAAACCCAAGTTGGCCATGAGCAAGGCACACTCCCTACCCACGTACTCTCGCTCCAGGGCCAAATTGTGGAATTTCTTAGCTATTATTTCTTCCACCAGCTATTCTCCCCCGTTCTCTCTCTTCTTCTAGAATTCCTATGGTTTCAATGTTGTTGCTCTTTAAATTGTCTCATAAATGTCATATTTTTGTAGCTCTTTTATGGCTCTTTCATTGCTTCTCTTTTAATGATTTCTTCTCTACTGCCCTCAGTCTCTGGCTTGGTTTGTGAGTACTTCCCTTCGACTGTCCAGTCGCTATTGTGTTCTTCTGTCCAACTACGGAAAGTATGAAAAACTTCTTCATACTTTCTCCAGTTTTCCTGATCATCTCTTCCTTTTGATTTCTTCATTTATGAAACCCTTGGGAGGTTCACCTGAGTCCTGGAGATCAAGCCCTGATTGACAGCTGTCACTGCAATGCTGCTGCTGGAGCTCCACCCAGGCGACTTCTCTGTTGCTCAGCAAGTATCAAGTTCATTACCAACAGCCACACTATGCTAGGATGGACCCTAAAGACCAGCCTCCGGGTCCCCCTGCCGCCGCCCCTCTTGCCTGCGCCCTGATCTTGGGGACCTCACAGTTCCTGCCCAATTTAAAGTTAGAACTTTGCAAACATGCAAGTTTCCAAGTTTGGCAGCGGCAAGAGATGCAGGTTCCCGGAAGGCTCTGGCAGGAGGGACACTGAACTGATGATTGAAGGCCCTGTTGTTTCACGCATTCCTGGCCTTAGATGGAGCCCGGGGTGGGGCCGCATCCCCGTCCTCCCCCTAGAAATTCCGCCCTGTGAAATGTCTTCTTTCCTTCCAGAGCTGCCGAGCTCTCAGCTCACCGGTGTTCAAGACTGAGCTGGGTGGAGGGTGTGAGACTCTTCCAGGGGCCCTGAGCAGGGTGACCGGGAGCCTGAAACCCTCCGGCTTTCCCCTTCCTGCCTCGTCTTCTCCTCCCTTCCTTTACACTCTCGGGACCCGGTCAGCACAATGCATTCAAAGCAGCATGAATGAGACCGGCTGTCCCGTACCTTCCCTTTGGAGCATTTGTCTTTCCTCGTTTGGCTCAGGTCCACAGGGCACGGTGGCACGGGTTTGCCTTCCCGTCACCGATTTTCTAGACAGTGACAGACCAGTGTCCCCTGCCACCCCTGCGGACCCCTGAGCTTGCCCTGTGTAAATGACACTCCTCACACTCAAGTTGGTACTTCCTCTTCTGATTCTCTCATGGGCGCCTTAGAGGGGAGCAGCGCTGTCCGCCCAAATAGACACAACCTGGGCTTCACCCACAGTGTCCTTCTCACCCTCACCTGTCCATCTTCCACACAGTTTAGCTCCGCTCTCGGCTCCACAGCTGTCACCCCCCCTCCCAACCAGGCTCAGGGCTCCTCAGCGATCTTAGCTGGGCTCTTTTCTCCTCTTCCCCTTGAGCAGCTCTGGGTGTGGCCCCAAAAAAACTAAATAAATTAATAAAACTGCTGTTAATGATCATTATGGCTATCATACTAGATATATTAAGCAACATAGAAAAAGGGCTGGAGCAATAGTACAGCGGGAAGGGGTTTGTCTTGCATGCTGCTGACTGAGTTTGATCCCCAGCATCCCATATGGTCCCCAAGCATGCCAGAGGTAATTCCTGAGTGCAGAGCTAGAAGTAACCCCTGAGCATCACTGGGTGTGACCCAAAAAGGCAAAAAAAAATAGGGAATAATTAAATAAATTTTTTAAAACATAGGGAATAATTGCGCATTTGATTGTGTCTACTTCTGTACAATTTTGGTCTCCTACAAGTGATAGCTACACATAAAAATAGACTTTTGGGATATATATAAATACAACTTTTAGCATGCAATTTTTTGCTGTCTTTTATTTGAGGAGGACAAACTCGGTTAATCCAATAGCATCTCATGGTGGCAGGGATCCAACTCAATGTTTCCACATACACAACTAATGCTACAGCCCTTTTACCCACCTCTCTGGCCATTTTCCTGAATTCTTACTAACGATATTTAATATACAACTGAATTTTAATCACATGAAGTAATGTTTTAATTACATGATATAATAGGTATCTGCTTGT
The DNA here is from genome assembly GCA_021461705.1 of Cryptotis parvus. Lineage (NCBI taxonomy): Eukaryota > Metazoa > Chordata > Mammalia > Eulipotyphla > Soricidae > Cryptotis > Cryptotis parvus. The sequence continues at coordinate 25,183 of JAJIBD010003903.1, read as the reverse complement.
GTCTACTGTCATAAACTTATCACCACGGTCACTTCATGGTCTCCCAACACTACTCAGGGTGACCCTTGAAGATTCCCAGCACTGCCAGACCCAACGCCTTACCCATCCAGGCCACTCAGTCCAATCAAGTACCACCAGGACCGATCCCCAGACACACCATCTCTGGAGAGGCTCCTATAAAAAGCTCTGATGCGAAACTGGAGGGATTTATGTTTCTCTTCATGAGCCTTAAACCTAACTAAAGATTTTGATAATAGTTACGCTTCTAATCCAAGTGATTAAAGAGTGGGTGCTGGTTGACAAAGACAAATTAAAAGCCAGAGAATGAAGATGATGATACAGAGAAGCAATTAGCAGCCATCCACAAATAGGACACCTTTAGAGACCCCCAGGGCACAGTGTGAGACACATGCACCCTTACACCAAAGAGAACACCGAAAATGCAGTGGAAGGGCTGCTGAGGAGATGCTCCCCTCGCTGAGAGGGAAGGGGTGGAAAGAGACACCCGGGAAGTGAGGAGGATGGAGATGGCAGCTTTAGCCAACCGGGGGCCAGAGGTAAGGAAAGCAGAGGCAGTGTGAAGGCTTAGATAGAGGAAGAGGAGAAGCAGAGAAGCGGGGTACGGCACACTGCTGGTATCTCAGCGGGGAGAACAGCAAACAAAGTTCTTCAGCTGACACTCCACTCCCTCACCAATCAGGACGTGATCTGAGGCATGAAATGCACCAATGAATAGACTGCCAAGATGTGGACCCCAGAGAGAAGGGCTCAGAGTGGGGCCACGCATTAGAGCCAATGCTCTTGCCTCAATCTACCATGGCGGCTTACTGTTCTACCAGTAATTTTTAAAAACAACCACAAAGAAGAACGAATGGATAAAACCATAACAGCCAGCTGCAGCTAGTGTCAAAGATAAATAATTTCATTCGGCGGAAGAATACTCCAGGAAGCCTCAGACCTCAGGATCATATGAAATTTCAAGGAGGACATGGGCAAGTACATCCTTTGGCTGAATAGATGAACTATTGTGAGAAATCAGTGAGCTCTACATCAATACTTTCTAAGACAGAACAAAACAGCTCACTCATGGAATAAGAAAGAAAATGCAGAGTAGGAGTTTCTCACCAATTAAACCAAAACTTATAAAACTTTCTTTCCTAAGATATGAACTATAAAACCTCAGAGTTAAATAAAACCTTCCATGGAGAGCATTCTAAAACATTCATGGAAAACATTTTTCTCAGGTGAAAGAATCAGTGAACTTGAAGTAAAAGCCAACATTTACTCAAATGGGAGAGGAGACATAAATAAGATTTAGGAGAAATGAAGAAATCTATGAAAAGTATAGGTTCCCATTAAATTAGAAATATACATCTCTGCATATAGGTATAAGAGAAGGGGACAGTTGGAAGAGAGGACAGGTGCCTCATCAAATAAATAACCAGAGAGAATTTCCAAACATAGAGGTCCACAAAGTTGGTAGAATGCCAAGATAATACACAAAAAGACATACACTAGACACACCATTGCTAATGTTTAAAGATGAATGATAAAATCATTAAAGACAATTGGAGGAAATAAGGACAAATAGATCCCAATGAGACTATCATCAGCTTTCTCGGCATGAGCTCCACGGTCTAGAGAGAGAGCGCAATGAATATCAGTTGCATCACTTGTCTTCCTGTTGATCACTGATTTGCTCAAGTGGGAGCCAGTAGTGTCTCCATTTGTTGGGAATGAGGGCCATTATTGTTACTGTTTTTGGCATATCGAATACACCACGGGTAGCTTAACAAGCTCTGTCATGTCTCTGGGTTCATCCCAGGAGGCCCAGCTTTTCTCTGTCAGACCATCAACCAACCAGAGCTTACGGGGCAAAACCCTGGGATGAGTATCACTGTATCACTGTATCACTGTCTTCCCGTTCATCGTCGATTTGCTCAAGTGGGCACCAGTAACATCTCCATATGACCTGTCTCATGCAAGTAGGGCCCAAGGGCACCTGCTTGCTCCAGGAACATAAAGAGCCTCAAACCATTCCATCAGGTCATGGGAATGAGGTCTATAATTGTTACTGGTATCTGGCATATCAAATATGACACGGGTAGCTTGCCAGGTTCTGCCGTGCAGGTAGCATACTCTTGTAGTCATCTCAAAATCCAGCATTTCTTATTTTACCTTTTTATCGTTTGATATTCCACAATGTGCAATACTGTCAATGACTGTTTTCCATGCACTTAATTCCGACACCAGACCCTTCACCTACAGCTCCACCGCTTCCCTCTCCCGAAACTCATTTCTGTGCATCAATTCTACCCCTGGGTTGCCTAGGACCTCTGCTGCTGCCTTGACTGCATATCCTTAAGTGAGAGAGATTATCATGTATCTAGTCAGTACGAGATCTTAGTGCCATTGTTGTTTCAGCTAATTGCATGATTTTGTTCTTTCCTAGAGTTGCATGGTTGAATACCACAATTTTGAAAGGTAAACACCACTGGTTAGAAATGTCTTACCTGGGACTGGACTAGGCTGGAGTACACCTGTTAGGGCACTTGCCTTACACGCAGCCCACCAGAGTTCAATGCTTGGCACCCACATGACCAACTAAGTCCTTCAAGAGTGATTCCTGAAATCTCTCTGGATGGGAGATGTGTGCTGAAAGTGGGTAAAGGACCAAACAATGACCTCTAAGAATCTGTATTGCAAACCATAATACCCAAAGTAGAGAGAGAAGAAGAAAAGTGGCTGCCATAGAGGCAGGCTGGGAGTATGTCGGGGAGGGAGACAGAGGGACTCTGGGAACATTGGTGGTGGGAAATATGCAGTGGTGGAGGGATGGGTGTCAGAACATTGTATGACTGAAGCCAACCATGAAAGCTTTGTAATTGTGTATCTCGCAGTGATTCAATTAAAAAAAAGTGATTCCTGAGCGCAGAGCCAGGAGTAAGCCCTGAGTCACTCCAGGTGTGTCCAAAGCCCCCTACATTCCTGCTCATATAAAAAAAGAATATTGTACCCTACAAACTGTTATTCAAATGTGGAGAAATAAATCTTTCACACTAAAAATATTCTAGTTATAAAACTGTCTACATCATTCTTAAATGCCTGGAAATTCCACAAAGCATTTTTTAAAGCTTAACAATTCTGTGATTTAACAATACTATTTCTTTTTTTTTAATTAAACATTTTATTATACCACCGTGAGATATACAATTATAACGTTGTTCGTGTTTGGAGGTTTCGGTCACATAGTAACAAAACTATTTCTGCAAGAAAAATAAAAAGTCACAAACTTGGCCACCTCCAGACTGTCACTACAAGAATTTATTGTACAAAACTATTTCTGCAAGAAAAATTAAAAGTCAACGAACTTTGCTGCCTCCAGTGTGTCACTACAAGAATTTATTGTCTCTTTTACATAAAGAGAAAAAGAAAAAATACAAAATATAGAAGAAAGTAATCAGCAATAAGACAGCAGTTCCAGAAAAAAAAAAGAATAAAATGAGACAATGACAAGGCATCAAAGTGAAGAGGGGGATAAAAAGAAGTTTCTATTTAGTTTAAAAGGATTCAATACGAGCCCACCTGCAAAAAAATTTATCTTAGGGTCAGAATGACTGCTACTACCCAGCTGGGAAAAGCAAAGCAAAATAACAGGCACAAGAATGCAGCATCAGGAATAATCCCTGAGTATCACCGAAAAGGATTCTCTGAGTATTTTTGCCCCCTCCCAAAAGAGGCCCAACATCTCCAAATGCTTCCCTGGGCTCCACATCAATGGTGCATCTTCAGTCATGAGTGGACTCGGCCCTTCCCCCATGGAAAAATGATTAAAAGACAAATCACTGTATAAAAGGAAGTCTTGCAGCAGCTGCTGCTTTATTTAAATCAGTTTTGAACCCGTTGACTGTTCACACATCCTTCACTATAGTGAAGGGGAGGAAGAACATCAGCAGGAAAAGGAAAACATGGATTCTGACACTAAGTCCCAGACTTAGTGGTCACTCAAAGTGACCCTCTATAGCAACTCACTGTCCGTAAGTGGCCCTGAATCCAGCCCTTCCCTGCTGGAAGGAGACAGCCACTTCAGAGAAGGACTCAGAGGGCAGAGCAGAACGGCACACGGAGCCCCAGAACCTCACAGGGAAAACCTGACTTCAGATTGTCAGGACAGACCCTCCGGGCCCACCTGCCTGAACCTCGGGGCCTCCTGGAACAGAACCAGGACCCTGGGCTCTAGGAACTCCCACAGCCCCAAACCTGAAAACTTGTATATTTACAGAGTTTGAACTTTAAATTGGGGAGGGACTATGAGGTCCCTGAGGGCAGAAACACGTGAGCTGTCTCAGGAGCAGGGCACCAGAAGGCTGGTCCTCGGGCCCAGTGCCAGGCCCATCCTAACTGGGCCTCTGCAGCAGTGAACTCATACTCCGGGAGCCTCGTGGCAGTTGCCTGCCTGTCCCAGTCAGCTGTGAGCACCAAGACTGCCGGGCCAGAGGAGAGATCAGGTAAGAGGACGCATCGAGAGGGATCGCTGTTCTCATGAGATACACCCCACACTGGCCAAAATGAAACATTTTCACGGCAAGGGTGAATGCCGTATTCATGTCAGCCACCACATATTGAATGGCCTCCTCATTGTGATGAGAGGCTTATGTGTCTCATTCTCACAGGTCTTCTGATAATTTCTGGAAAATACTATTCTTGTTTTCTTTAATTCATTGTTATTGTTTATTAATAAAAGTTCCTTTTATGGAATCACCACAAGAGACACCATTATTCATGGCTGGGTGCCAGCTTTAGGGTGTAGCAGTGACGGCTGGTGCTTCCAGAGGTACAGGGAAGTGGGGAGAGGTAGCTCATCCCGACTCTGAGAAAGCCTGGAGATCTCTATCACAAATCCCACGTATCTACATATCTCGGGTTATTTTTGTTTGTTTGCTGGCTTGTTTTCTCCTGTTTGGAACACAACTGACACACACTCAGGGCTTACACTTGGTTCTACACTCTGGGAGCTTTCCTAGAGAACTCAGGGGACCTTGTAGAGTGCCAAGGATGGAAACCCAGGTTGACTGCTTGTAAGGTAAGCAGTACCCAACCCCCTGTACTACAGCTTGTGCTCAGGAAATACAATTCTTTCTTTCTTTCTTTCTTTCTTTTCTTTCTTTCTTTCTTTTTTTTTTTTTTTTTGCTTTTTGGGTCACACCCGCGATGCTCAGGGGTTTCTCCTGGCTCTGCACTCAGGAATTACTCCTGGCGGTGCTCAGGGGACTATATGGGATGCCGGAGATCGAACCCTGGCCGGCATGGGCCGGCCACGTGAAAGGCAAACACCCTACCAGCTGGGCTATTGCTCCGGCCCCAGGAAACACAATTCTTACCTCACTGGTAAGGAGACTGAGGAAGAAAACCTGTCAGCAGAGAGATCTGCAACTATGGGCCCTAGAGGTTAACTGCAAAGCCCCACTCCCCTGCTCTGTTGGCCAGCAAAGGCAAGGGGGAGCAGAACCCCAGATGCAAATATTTCATAGAAATGCCCAGGAAAAAAATGTTCCTACACCCTGTCCATTCTATTCAAATCTGCTATGAATCCTCAACTATGAAATGGCTTAAATTCGATGGACCCATCAACATTAGCATTAAACTAGATTAGATTAAACTATCCCAGGTCTATCAGTCGCCATAACCATTAGCACATTAGCCTTACAAAATGTCCCGGGTTTATCAACCCCCCAGTGTTACTCATGAGAAATGAGCAACAGGACAGAGATAGTTCAGGGGATAAGGCTCTTGCTTTGCAGATGGTTGGCCCCAGTTTTATCCCTGACACCCCATGTGGTCCCCTTGAATACCACCAGGAGTAATTCGTGACAAAGAGCCAGGAGTAAGCCCACACAATGGTGTGTAACACAAACACTCAAACCTCCAAAATAGGTGACAGAGTAGCAAACTTCTCCCAGGCAAATGGCATCACTTCACAGATGAAATTTGAAGCAGATCTTATATCAGAACAAAGGTGGGACTCACCCAGGCCCCTCACTCCCTGACAGGGCCCATTTAGGCCATCTCCCCTGCAATCGGGGGGTACATAACTAGACCGTGGAATCAGACAATTGTTATCAGAATCACTTGGCTTCCTGTCACTCCATGAAGCTGATTTCAGGCGGGGACGCAGTGTAAGGGGTTGGCACAACTGCAGACGCTCTCCTGAGAGGACTGTGGCCTGCCATGGGCCCCTCATGCTCCGTAAGCTTCTGGTTCTCCTCCCTCCGGGCCCTTGGGCCTCCTGAGTCCTGTGGGGCGAGAGCTGATGTGACAACTATTAGGTTCCCTGCCGCAGGGAAATGCTCTACTGTGTTCTTCCCATCTGTCTTCATAACTGATGCTGTTTAGGTGGTGAAGTCATCAGTGTCCTAGTCTCTGAGGAGTACGCCCTGGACCCCAGCCGCTAAAATCCAACAATAACTAGCAGTCTGAGAAATAAATACCTCCAGGGCCCCAGCAGGTGTGAGTGAGAGATGGAAGGAGGGTGAGGCAGGAGGTCAGCCATGGCTCAACCGCAAACACCCTCCCACGCCCGTTATAGTTTTATGAGAGATAAGAGTGGGACAACAACAGTCAGTGCAGAGCAAGGTGGTTCCCCTCTCCCTGCGCCCTACTGTCACCTGCATGGAACACACACACACACACACACACACACACACACACACACACTGTGCCTGTGTCTGGGCTGGAGCTGAGGGGGCAAAGGTGTGTGTAGCCACCTGCCCCTAGACCGTGCCCTCACCCTGAATGTGAACCTCTGTGGACCAGACAGGCAGCAACTTTGGACCTAAACCAGCTTCCCTCAGTTCCACAGATGGCTGAGGTGTTTAGGTGCCAATGTTTCCCAAAGACAGTCAGGAAAAGCTGCGTGGTGAGGGAAGGAAGAGGGTCTCTGCTAGTGAAAGTTTGGGCAGAACTACTCTGGCTCCATCTTGAAGCACTAGACTCGATATTGTGCCTCAGGGTCATGAGTTTGCAACCCAGAAAGAAAAACATGCCAGACCCCAAGGACGTTGACATAAAAAGCAGAGATAAAAATGCAGGATTCAAGTAAATGTATGAAGTCAAGTTTGACCTTGTTCTTGTTTTATAACAGAATAGAATGCTGACTACTGGCTGCCTAATTAGCTTCCATACATTTGCTTTGGCTTAGATAAGAACAGGCTCTCCGTGTATAAAATGCAAAGACTTCAGTGGCTCAGGGTTCCAAGTCCCTAAGGCTCTAGGATGCTCAGCCCTCCGCACTGAGTCTCTAATGCTTTGGCTCTATTTTTTCTGCTGGCTCCAAGTCACTCTGTTGACTTGTGGCCCTCAGGCTGGGCTCTCTGAGTCTCTTTGGCTCCAGGGTCCTCAGTGTTGAGCTCTAATAAACTTTCAATATTTACATTTCCTGCTTCTGGAGAATCTGTGTTGAGTGACAGCCTAACACTAGGAGAAAGGAGTGAGCAGAAATACCCCAGGAGCAAGAATGGCTGCAGGCATACAAAGGGGAGCCCCAGGGGTTGGGGTAGGGCCTGAGTGATAACGCATTTGCCTTGCACGCGGCGGGCCCGGGTTCGATCCCGGCATCCCATATGGTCCCCAGAGCACTGCCAGGAGTAATTCCTGAGTACAGAGCCAGGAGTAATCCCTGAGCTCCGCCAGTGTGACCCAAAAAAAAAAAAGAAAAAGAAAAAGAAAAAAAGAAAGAAAAAAAAAGAAAGAAAGAAAGAAAGGAAGGAAGGAAGGAAGGAAGAAGGAAGGAAGGAAGGAAGGAGGAAGGAAGGAAGGAAGGAGAAGGAAGGAAGGGAAGGAGGAGGAAGGAAGGAAGGAAGGGAGGGGAGGAAGGAGGAAGGGGAGGAAGGAAGGAAGGAAGGAAGGAAGGAGGGGAAGGAAGAAGGAAAGAAGGAAAGAAAGAAGGAAAGAAGAAGGAAAGAAAGAAAGAAAGAGAGAGAGAAAGAAAGAAAGAAAGAAAGAAAGAAAGAAAGAAAGAAAGAAAGAAAGAAAGAAAGAAAGAAAGAAAGAAAGAAAGAAGAAAGAAAGAAAGAAAGAAAGAAAGAAAGAAAGAAAGAAAGAAAAAGAAAGAAAGAAAGAAAGAAAGAAAGAAAGAAAGAAAGAAAGAAAGAAAGAAAGAAAGAAAGAAAGAAAGAAAGAAAGAAAGAAAGAAAGAAAGAAAGAAAGAAAGAAAGAAAGAAAGAAAGAGGAGCCCTGGAGCAGGGAGTAGGTTTGTCCAGAGAAGGGTGAGCATTTTTCTGTGCCACCGAGTTCATTAGGAAGAATGAGAAGGGAATACCCAGCACAAGTTGCCTACATGCTGGGACATCCAGAGCCAGACAGGCCGCCCATAAAGGCCCAGAACCTGCCTTGGGTAACTCCAGCATGAACTGGGCTTGCAAGGAGCTTACACCCTAAGGTAAAGGTAGAGTCACCTCCTGTTTCTCCTTTAGTCCAAGGTTCACAGGCCCACAAGACATTGACCTGCCTGAACAGGACCAAATGGCTTTGGGACTCTCAGGCTCCTTCCTGGGAATGACCAACCCTTCCCAAAGCGGCTATAAACCAGATGAGAGCAGGGAAGTCACTGGCGAGAAGAACATGACCTTGTCCTGGTTACTCTCATGAAGCAGCCAATGATGTCACACACTCGCCCACAGCCTCCCTTCATGAAGCGGCCAATGAGCTGCCGGCCACAGCTGCTGTCCCTCCCCCATCAGCATCGCTGTCACTACAGTTATGCTAGAAAGCAACAGAGAGAAAGTGTTGGCGCTCAGGACCAGGCTCAGTCCTGTGACAGCGACATTGTCAGATTGCAAAATATTCTACTTTGTAATGTAATTGTTGTGTTAATATGGTATTGACATCTACGGTCTTGGTGCACAGTTACCTCGCCGCCACCACCCCTACACATGTACTCAACGTGTTGCTGAATAATCAGTGACTTTCTGTGGTTCCTAGAGATACATGACCAGAAGTCAAGATTATTGTTCGTGGAGTGACATAATCAAGATCTGTGGCCCTCAGAGCTGTAAGTAAACATCAGCTGTCATCGGCTCCCACCTGCAGCCCATCTCCCGTAACCCATGAGGGGAGTGGCGTGTCGCTGTGGACTCACATCTCTCAATGCTGCAGCCCCAGCACCTACCTAAGCAGGACCCAGCACAAACCTGGTTCTCAATAAATACTCAGGGAATGAAGGAATCTGCACTATGGGGATTAATCAGCCAGGAAAAGCATACCTAGACGCTGCTTTCTTTGACAACCAAGGGCTTTACACTCTGAGGATCAAAACAATCTGAACCCCACCGTGACTCTCAACTGCAGAGCTGACAGGCGCCTTGTGCACCTGATGCCCCCTTTCTCCAGCGGGGCTGATGCTCCTCTCCCGGCCCTGGGGCTGACCCACCTGGTCCCCACAGTGTCCTCAGCAACCTGCTGCCCACGCTCTTCTCTCCTGGGTGGTGTGGAGGGAAGGAGATGACATGAGGGGGACGAACCACAGCACCGCCACAGACTTTGTCCTGCTGGGGCTGCGGGAGCACCACGCCCCTCGAGCTGGTCCTGTTCGCCTGCTGCCTGGGCGTCTACTCGGTGAATGTGCTGGGAAACTCCCTCCTCATCGTGCTGAACACGCTGGACCCCCGCCTGCACACCCCCCCATGTACTTCTTCCTCAGCAACCTCTCCCTCATAGACATCTGTGGCACCTCTGCCTTCGTGCCCCTCATGCTGGTCAACTTCCTGAAAGCCCAGAAGACCATCTCCTTCCCCGGCTGTGTCCTGCAGATGTTCCTCACCCTGGCCATGGGCTGCACAGAGTGTCTGCTCCTGGCCGTGATGGCCTATGACCGCTACGTGGCCATCTGCCAGCCCACTGAGGTACCCAGAGCTCATGCGCATGCGCACCTGTGTGGGGATGGCTGTGTTGAGCTGGGGACAGGTTTTAGCAACTCACTGCTACAGTCTATTTTCACCTGGAGCCTCCCCTTCTGTGGCCACCATGTCATCAACCACTTCTTCTGTGAATTATTGGCAATGCTCAAACTCGCCTGTGGGGACATCTCCCTCAATGCCCTGCTAATCATAGTGACCGCTATCATCCTGACCTTGCCCCCTCTTCTGCTCATCTGCCTGTCCTACATCTTCATCCTGGCCACCATCCTCAGGGTCCCCTCTGCTGCTGGCCGGCGCAAAGCCTTCTCCACCTGCTCCTCCCACCTCACCGTGGTGGTGATTTTCTGGGACCCTCATCTTCATGTACTTCAAGCCCAAGGCCAAGAATACTCAGTGGGATAAGATGATCGCCCTGTTCTATGGCATCGTGACCCCCTCCCTGAACCCCATCATCTACAGCCTGCGGAGCGCAGAGGTGAAGGCTGCTGCCTCAGCGCTGCTGTGGGAGACCTGCTGTCCAGGAAGCTGTCCCACCTCTCCTGCTGGCCTCCCGTGTGCTCGGGCTGACGGGGGCCTGGTCTTGTGTGCGAGTGCAGCCTCAGTGGCATGGAGCCGCCGTGGCGTGCTCCCCCCAGCTGGCTGACTGCTGGAGACTGGGTCGGGCACAGGTCTGCTATTCTCATCCTCAGCTCCCAATCAAGCTGATTAAGCTGCCACCATCTAGAATGTGCTGGTCACCAGGACAAAGGAAAGCAAATCAACAAAGTTGATCTGACACTTAGAGCTTCTACTTGCGGTCTGGCCAAAGCAGTCACATGGCTACAGCGTGCATCGGGCGAGTGACCTTAATCTGGAACCCTGGGGTTCCCTCATAGGTGCCCCAGCGACATACAGGACAGCTGCTTCCCTTTCTGCCACACCCTGTCTATGGTGGTGCCTTGCCAGGGTGATACACCCTGGCTGAAACTGTACTTCTTGGATTTCCCTCCAGTCTGCTCTGGGTGGGGTGCTCTTACAACCTCTCTCTCTCCAGCCCCCCTGCATCAGCTGTTCCCGCTCACAAGCATTGGCTTCTCCCAGTGGTCACAGGGTCACAAAAAGTTTCAGAGGGGCGGAGTGATAGCCTAGCAGGTAGGGCGTTTGCCTTGCACGTGGCCGGCCCATGCCGGCCTGGGTTTGATCCCGGCATCCCATATGGTCCCCCGAGCACCGCCAGGAGTAATTCCTGAGTGCAGAGCCAGGAGAAACCCCTGAACATTGCCGGGTGTGACCCAAAAAGCAAAAAAAAAAAAGTTTCCAGAGTCCCTAGGGCCAGTTTGTTGTTACTGTCCCCCCCACCTGCCTGCCCCATTAGCCTCAGGGATCAGCACCAAATGCAGAGTTCCAAGCTCTGGGCAGATGTTCCCATGACACCTAAACAGTTGGACAGGTCTAATCTCTATAACCAAGCCCCTAAATTGATCAGAATGCCTCTGCCACTGGCGTCAAATGCCAACGCATTCACCACTCCTCGGAGGACCCTTTGCTGATGCCCCCTACCACAGTATGAAGCCCACCTTCTCCAGCTGTGTTCTCGGACCCTCTTATCCGGCAAGCTCTTCCCCTGGCCTGCCCTTGCTGCAGCCGCCTCCTGCCTGTCCTGTGTCTTGCTCTCCTCAGATGAGGAAATCCTTCAAAGTCCTGGAATCTCTCTCCGCCTTCCGTGCCCTCCCGTGCCTCTGCCTGGCAGCATCACTCGGCTCAGTGTCCTCGCCGCAGTTCCATGAAAACTCTCTCTCCCTCTCTTCCGGGAGTTTGTCTGAACTGGGTTGTTCTTAGACACCCGCACTCTGTCACCATCTGCGCTGCAGACGGATGTAGTGCAGATGGCAGGGCACTGGCATCTGAAGTTCCTCCCAAGTAAAACAGGCAAGACACACCCCTCTCAGAGCAGGGCTCCAGAACAGACAGCTTCTACACAGATTCACTCGTATACACTCACACACTCACTCCAGACCCAACAGTCTTCCTGATGGCCCTTCCCTCAAAGAATCCCACAGGTACCTCAAATCAAACTATCCAAAACAACATCTCATCCTGCCCCCGGTGAGTGGCATCATCACCCCAGACAGGACAAACACTGGCAGCTCTCAGACTCCCCCGCCCCACAGTCCTCCCAGTCAGCCCTGCTCTCCACTGACGCCTCCTCAGATGCCGCCACCCCCTCGCGTCTCTGGTATTCAAGTGGTCGCTACAAGTTCCTCACCCAACTTTCTCCCAACGCCTCCCCAGCACCCACCGGGTCAAACTGCCCTTCCTGCTGAAGCCCCCAAGGGCTCCAAAAGTGGGAACCAACACTGTCTCTCTGTCCCACCTCACGGCTGTCGGCTACTCTCCACAGCCCCCTTGGTGCTCCTGCGCCGGCCAGGCCCAGCCACACACACTCTTCCCAGTGCCCTCAACAATATCTGTCTCTGCAGTCCATGTCCCCCTCTGGTCAGCCCTCAGACCCAGCACTGCTGTTCATCAGCTGACATGTAGCAAATCCGGGTCACGGACCACGTGAGGCCTGTGCTCTGTGCCGTAGCTCCTACTGACCAGGGATGAGCCACAGGATGGAACTGCTTAGGGGTGACCAGAGAGGACACTCCCACAAATCACGCACACACACGCGCAGACTCACAGACATATACAGATTCACTCACATATACACTGACACACAAACACATACATACAGGCTCATACTCACGGACTCACACACAGATAGATTCACTCACATATATACACACACAAACATATACATTCAGGCTCACGCTCACAGACTCACACATATACAGTCACACACATACACTCATGTGCACAGTCTCACATACACGTACAGGCTCACACACACAGACTCAAACACATACACACTCACACATTCACATACATACATGCTCACAGGCGCACCCTCACACACATACGTGCTCAGACACACACACTCTCACATTCCCACATACCCATTCTCACACATACACACATAGAAACATACTCTAGTGCATTCTTTCACTCCACACACTCACGTTCTCTCTCCTGTAAGCGCAGCTCACCTGTGCAACACCCTCACCATATGAATCTGTGTTGATGAGTGGCGTTTCTGACAGAGGGAAAGAACAAGCAAGCCCCTCTCCCAGGTACTGAACCCCAGCAGGGCAGAGCAAAATAATCTCACACTGTGGCTCAGCTGTTCATTAAGTTTGGGCCCCCTCACCCTAGGGACCCTCTTTATCTTGATTCTCCACCGGTGGCCCCAGGAAACAAGGCAGCACAAAATCAAGAAATCTTCATTGGAGATACACCACACTCCACCTGCATCGATCCGAATTGCAGCCTCAGCAGAGCCCATGGCCCCTTCCCCCAGTAGGGCACGGCCCAAGCGCAGCATGTGCATAGGAAGCCTAAGGCCAGAGCTGTGAGGAGACTGTGAGGAGACTCCGTCCCCGAGACTGGCCCCGGTTCCTGAGGAACGAAGCTGTCTCTGAGAAGGAATCCATGTTCCTGGGAAGGGAAAGTCCATGGTGCTGAGGGGGACTCTGGCCACCGGGGCTTCAGTCCTTCAGTCCTTTGAAGACCCCCTGGGCTGGGGAGGCAGCTCAGCCACAGAGGGGCAGAGCACTCGCCTTGCCGTCACGAGGCTCTGGGTTCAATCCCCCACACAGAAACAAAAAACAAGACCCCCAACAACTAAGAAGGACTCGTGAAAGCAGAAGGACCCGTGGCCTCAGCAAGTACTCTCGGTGCCTCGAGGAATTCCAAGTCCTCAGAATAAGTCAACGTCCTCAGGAAACACATCTTGTCCCTTGTTCTTGGGGCGTCCAGGCCTCTAGGAACCATTCCCCAGAGCTTTGCCCTGCTCCGAGAGCACATGTGCCCCATGGTTCAGGCCCTGGGCCCCTCAGCTGGTGCAGATGCTGCTAACGGTGGCTCCGCCGGGCCCACCAGGCCCAGCTCCTCCCTGCTCATTGATGCACAGCTGGTAGCCACAGCCCGGGGCCGTGCTCCTGAAGGGACCCGGGGTCAGTCTTGGCACGTTGGGGCAACAAGAAGCCCACACTGCCAGCAATGAGCATATGCCAAATGCTGTGGATGTAGAAGTAGTTGTCTCGGGTCTCCACAAACGCGTAGAGTAAGATGGCGCTGCCCGCAATAAGGCTCCCTGGGCACAGGTGGAAGAGCCAACGGCGCCAAGTCGGTGGGTAGCAGTGGCGGCGGCGCGGACGCTGCGGATGGTCTGGCGGGAGGGAGAGAGAGGCGGAGCTCAGCCAGGGCCTGGCCCCCCAGGCTTCTCCCGAGCTGCCAGCAGCTGCCAACAGGGTGGGTGGGGAGACCCTGGATCTCACTATATAATTGCCACACCCTCTCTGTCACCCCCAAAACTCGTCAATGCCCTTTCATTGTGTAATCGGAGTATAGTAATAAATGATTTTTTAAGTGATACCAGGACTTTTATTTTTAGCCTCACACAATAGAGACAAAGATTACAAGAACTGGCCTTTGGTAGGAAACCGCCTGCTTGGGGAGGGGCACCACAGCAGCAGTGGCGGAAGGAATGGCCACTCCAGAGAAGGCCGGTGCTGAGAGGTGGTGCGGGGTCAGGCATGAAACCCTATCAGTTAACCACACCAAAACCGTCAACCACACCAAAAAAGGGGAAATAAATTTGTACAGGCATCTATCATTAAGGCAGTATGAGGGGCGGAAGGGAAACTGGGGTCATTGGTGGAGGGAAGCGGACACGGGTGAAGGGGCAGTGTTGGAATGTTGCATACTTGAAACTCAACATGAATAACTTTGTGATCCACAATGAATCAAGAAGAAGAAAAAGAAAAAGTGAACACACCCTCACAGAACGGCCACAACAAAATGAAAAAAAAAAAAAGGTCATAAAATCTGTATCAAGGGGCTGGAAGACTAGCACAGGGCAGTGTGTTTGCCTTGCACACAGCCAGCCAGGATTCGATCCCTGGCATCCCATAGGGTCCCCCGAGCACCTCCAGGAGTAATTCCTGAGTGCAGAGCCAGGAGTACCCTTGAGCATTGCTGGGTGTGACCCAAAATCGTACAATAACAACAACAACAAAATCTGTACTGGTTTTGCAGAGAATTGCAGTACGAGCCGTACAGCGATGAGCCCAAGGTCCACCTGCATTGTAAGCTGGGGACCAGCCACCCAGGACCCAGGATCCCACCCCCATGGGACCCCTTACCCAGGCAGTGGCCAAGATGCCCAGGGCGAAGAGACTGGGGCCGAGCAGGTTCCAGAGCCCGTGGCGGTCCAGCTGCAGCGCCATGGACAGTAGCATGGCACCCAGCAAATACAGCACCTAGAGAAAGGGAACTCCAGGGGCCCAGCCGCGAACGTGGTTGGGGGCACTGGCTGGCCCCGGAGAGGCTGGGGGTGGGAGGGGCACTGCAAGGAGGCTCTGGCTGAGGCAGTTCCCCCACCTCGGGCCCAGTCTGCACTGACCTGCTTGACCACAGGCTGTAAGCGAGCCATAGCGATGACAGTGACCCACACAGACATGAGGGAGCCCAGGAAGTCACAGAACTGCAGCACGTCGTAGTCCATGATGCAGAACACCACGATGCCCGGCTGGTCACAGGCATGGTAGAACTGGAGGGCGAAAGGACAGGTGTTGGGGGCACGGGTAGGAGATCACAGACCTGGAGAAGGTCACGGCAGCGGCGGTGCCGTACACAGCTGTCAGAAGAGATGCAGAGGTCAGAGGCACGAGCTAAGCTGGTTAGGAAAAGGTCCCTCTCCACACCTGGGGGAAAGTGTGCCCCGGAGTCTGCCGCTGAGTCCCACGTCCCCAGCAGCCTGCCCTGGAATGTGTCGTGGAGAGCACCAAGCCAGAGGACCCAGGGCTCGCCAGCTCAGGCCCATCCTTCCCCTAGCTTCAAGCTCCCATGGCCAAACCAGACCCTGAGCTCACACTCAGACTCCAAGTTGGGCTCCACCTCCGACTTCGCCCCCGAGCCAAGCTGTGCAGTCATGGTAAGGAACAAAGGCACACCCGCCTGGCAGGACACAGTGGTCTACTCCATGCAGACGACCTGAGGAAGGGACAGTGTCCAGCACCCCTGCACCGAGGAGAGAGAGAAGGTACAGAAAAGAGGTCATAAAGCAGTGAGGATCGAAGAGGAACTGGATCCAAAAATATCCCGCATATGGTCCCTGGAGCACCTCCAGGAATGACCCTTGAGCACTGAGTCAGGAGTAAGCCCTGTAGGCTGCCAGGTGTGGCACAAAAACAATAAAGGAGAAGGAAAGCTTTGGGATATTACTTAGTCATGGGAAACCTCAGGTTTGAGTCCTTCCAGTTTTTAGTACAAGATTTAAGTACCTCTTTATTCTAGAGGCCAAGCAGCTATCCCCTGAGGAAGAGGCTGCCTGGGAGAAGCCATGATTTAAGTGACCTCAAAAGGCATGTAAGTCTGGGGAGCACGGTGTCTTCCAAACATATGAACAGAGAAAATGTGTTCTTACTGGGAAACTCCTGCTTCAGAGGGGGCCACGTCACCAGCAAAAGGAACGTTTAACCATGTCCAATAGGTGTTTTGTTTTTGTTTGTTTGTTTTCTTTTTGGGTCACACCTGGCGATGCTCAGGGGGTTACTTCTGGCTCTGCACTCAGGAATTACTTCTGGCGGTGCTCGGGGGACCATGTGGGAAGCCGGGGATGGAACCCAGGTGTCGCGTGCAGGGCAAATGCCCTACCCGCTGTGCTGTCACTCTGGCCCCAAGGCATTTATTTTTCAGTTCTTTGTTTCTCTGATACGTGATTACTGGGATTCATTCATTCCTAAACCAATCTATGTTTTTTTTTTTTCCTATTTTAGCAACAGGGCTCTGCCTTCATGATCAGGAATAAGTACTACAGATCACATTACCCAAAACTCTTTTATGATTTGAATTTCAGGTTTAACCAAGAACAGGTCAGCAAAGCACTGACTGTACATTTCAGGTTTAACCACGCACTTACTCCCTTTTTCTGACTTTCACTCAGAGATGAGGGAATGCCCAGAGACTTGCAGAGTGGATTTATCATCTATTTGTTCATCTCAGATAAGGGAGACTATATATTAGTAGAAGAAAAGCAAAATCGTTTAATTACTGAGGACATATCTAAGGGAGTAATTGAAGGTTAATTTTCCTCTAGGAATATCTCTGCACTGAACACTGAAGATAATGGAGATACTGTCTCTGGAGAAGGAAGGTTAGGGGGAACTGCGTCACAATATTCAATGATTGATTATTTAAGTATACTCGAAGGTCAAAGACACTGTTTAAGTTTGCAGAAAACCCAGAGGGGCAACATTAAGTTTAAATTGCAGCACAAAAAAAAAAGTTTAATTACAGCGTGAGGGGACCAGAAATATAGTTCAGTGGTAAGCTTGAATGTGTGAGGCCCTGGGTTCAATCCTTGGTGCCACAGGAAAATAAATAAAAAGTATAGAGTGAGTTTTGTTGCACCGAGAATTGTGGGCTAATTTTCAAATTGGTATTTATTGCTTTTTGGGTTTTCTTTCTTGTTTGTTTGGTTCATTGGGGAAGTGGGTTTGAGCCACACCCAGCAGTGCTCAGAGCTTACTCCTGAATCTGTGTTCAGAAAGTCCTGGCAGGGACTCCTGGGATACTATCCTCTGGTCCAATCTATGGGTTAATTTGTGTGTGTGTGTGTGTGTGTGTTCATGAGTGACCCTTGTGGAGCTTAGGGGACTATATGTGGTGCTGGGGACCAAATCAGGGTCAAAATGGTCCCATGCAAAGCAAAGCGCCTTATCTCCTCTCTACCGCTCTAGTCCTTATATGTTTGGATATTTTAATATCCCTTCTTTTTAATTTTTCATTTTAACTAAAAGATATAAATTAAAAAGTAATTTGGGTTTGGTCATACAGGTTCCAGAGTCCCCACCAGTGCCCATCTCCCAACCAACTCCCCCCCCAGTATTTCTTTTTTTTTCCTTTCTTCCCCAAGACATGGAAATAAAAGGTGTTTTTTGTGTGTGTGTTGTCTTTAGCATCCAAAAAATTTGAGAACCACTACTCTGATGCCAGAGGTTTCGATATGGCAGGACAGCTGAGGAAATGAAGTCAGGTGAGGAATTTCACCATGAGCACTCACCCTCCTGTGAGAGGCAAAGAACAGAGCTTGAGGGGCTGGAGCGACAGTACAGTGGGCACTGTGTTTGCCTTGCACCAGGCCAACCCCTGGTTTGATCCCTGGCATCCCATGTGGTCCCCCAAGCACCATCAGAAATGATTCCTGAGGTGCAGAGCCAGGAGTAACCCCTGAGTATTGCTGGGTGTGGCCCAAAAAACAAAACAAAAAGAACAGAGCTTGGTGATTACACATGAGGGAACTTGAGTCGGGCACAAGGAGAACTTGGGTTCTTCCATTCACCTTCCCTCCTCCATGAGAAGGCACAGATTGGGCGCCCACCCAGGAGGATGGTGCAGTCAGGGCCTGCAGTCAACTCTCTCGGCCACAGAGCACAGACTCAGTCTAAAGATATTAAGTTCTGAAGTAGGGCCTATGGATTGTGCTTCTAATGATGACAACAACAAACAACAACAACAAAAAACCACCATCGACTTGAAGCAGGGGTTTGGACCCCTCCACCCAACCTCAGACTCCATGTCGGTGGGCATGGTCCTGAGCTCCCAGCCACCACAGCCAACTGCCAGAAGACAGACACTCCAGATCCACAGCTGCACTAGCTGTTACTGTTTGTGGCCTATCGTGTAGCGACCACGCAACAATCTTAGACTATAATGCATTTTAGCACCAGGTCCTTCCCAGGATCTTTCTCATTTATACACTGTAATGATCATTCTAGTTGCAACAAACTGGAGAGGTTATGGGGAATGAGGAATTATGATGTCACACTAGAACTCACTATTGAATATGCACATAGAGACATCATACATTGTTAATATTTGTAGGGCAAGCCACAAAGTGTAACAGGAGAAAGAGAGAAATACAGGGACAGAGACAAAGAGATAGACAGAGAAATAAAATGTGCCTGCACTAGGGGCAGGCAGAGATTGGGGGGGGCACGTTTGGGATATGGGTGGTGGGAATTTGGCACTGGTGGAGGAATGAGTGCTGGAACACTGTATGGCAGAGACCCAATTATGAACATCCTTGTAATTGTATATCTCACATAGTATAATAAAAATTTTTTTAAAAACACCGATCGGGGCCGGAGCGATAGCCCAGCGGGTAGGGCGTTTGCCTTGCACGCGGCCGGCTTTGTGCCGGCCTGGGTTCGATTCCCGGCATCCCATATGGTCCCCCGAGCACCGCCAGGAGTGATTCCCTGAGTGCAGAGCCAGGAGTAGCCCCTGAGCATTGCCGGATGTGACCCAAAAAAGCAAAAAAAAAAAAAAAAACCACTGATCGTATCTGTATATTCCTGTAGAGCACATATGCGCCTGTAGCCTAGAGAGGAACTAATGCCTATTAAAGGACATTGTCTTCTCTGGATTTGAAGTCACAGAAGATTGTCACCTACTCTCCTAGGCTGCTACCTGCCATGAGACTCCTGGCGGGGAGGGGGCCCAGGGAACGTGACCGGGAACACTGGGATAGCAGGAAAGCTGCTGTTGTACACTTAGACCCTTGTGGAAAAGAACAGGGGGTTCAAGCTGGCCACTGGCAAACCCACAAAGCCTGATCTTTTGCTCCTTGCTGCACTGCAGAAAGCAGAAGCTGTCGTGGTGCCAGTCACTCCGGGCTGCCCCTGTGATCCTACTGGGGCCAGGGGAGGGCTTTGATTTGCAGCTTGATACAAATCCTCCTATCAGAAAAATGGATTGTCTGGGACTGGTCACTGCAGCCAACACCCAAGGGTGCTTGTACAAAGCTCGGAGAATGGACACATGCTCTCTGTGGGTTCCAGAGACACTCAGACCCTCTTTCTAACGATGACCCACAGCAGATCTGCACAAAGCCCAACAGAGCCGGGAGAACAGCTGTTGTGAGAGTGTCTGATGAGCGACTGTATAAAAGGCATCTGGAAATAGAAAGGAGAAACCTGCTTGAGTATAAAAAATAGAATGAGGCACTGTCAGAGCAGACCTAAAAGTGGAGCCGGTCAGGCCAAACTGGGGTGTGCTATCACACTGCCGAGGGACCCGAATCTCCCTCCACAGCATGGTTACAGCTAATTCATTCTCATCGGCAGACGAATATCCAGAAGGATCCTAAGCTATGACCCTCAGTTTCAGAACATTCCCACACACCAGCGAGCAGGACTATTGCTGATTTGGGTGTCTGAGGTCTCTGTGCCAAGAGCAGAGAGCCGCAGTGTTAGTTTTTGCTATTTCTTTCTTGCCACGACCTGCGGAAAGTCTTTTGCAGTCACTGTATGGCACCTGAAGCCAAGAGTCCCGTGTGAGAGAAAACAAGAGATGCAGCATCGCAGAGAGGGAAAGTCTATAAGGGCCCAGGGACATAGCTCCAAGGGCTGGCATACAAGCTTTGAATGTGGGAGCCCTGGGTTTCAGCCCTGGCACTACACAGTCTCCCCCTTCTGGCACCAGCAACTGTGGCCTGAAAGGAAAAAAAAAATCTACAGTGTGTTAATCACATCAGCAGACTCACTCCTCACCTTCACAGAACCTGAGGAGACTCACTTCTACCTTCCTCACAGCACCTGAGGAGACTCACCTCCATCCCTTCCTCACAGAACCTGAGGAGACTCACCTCCACCTTCCTCACAGAACCTGAGGAGACTCACCCCTACCCTCCTCAAAGAACCAGAGGAGACTCACCTCTACCTTCCTCACAGAACCTGAGGAGACTCACCTCCACCTTCCTCACAGAACCTGAGGAGACTCACCCCTCCACCCTCCTCAAAGAACCAGAGGAGACTCACCTCTACCTTCCTCAAAGAACCTGAGGAGACTCACCTCTACCTTCCTCCACAGCACAGGAGGAGACTCACCTCTACCTTCCTCACAGAGCCGGAGGAGACTCACCTCTACCTTCCTCACAGTACCTGAGGAGACTCACCTCTACCTTCCTCACAGCATTTGAGGAGCATGCTTGTAAGATGAACTTTTCTGACTGTGGAGAAGTGAGAAATGACAGGGTATAGTAGACAGTTTGGAACTGGAGGAGAAGGCTTAAAACTCTAGTAATCATCACCAAAATATGCTCCTTTCAGGTGGGCTTTTTTGTCTCACTGCCACCTCCCATGAAGCCTCAAGAAACAAATGTGCCCACGAAGCATCTTAGTAAGCCAAGAGCCAGATGACATATAAAATTATCCAACTATGGAGCCGTCCTGTCTTCCACAGGTTGCTATGAAAAGTCCAGAAGGTCATCCACAGCGCGGGTCACTGCATTCTCTCCCCGTTAGGAGAGGCATGCTAATGGAGTAGACATGCCTGCTCCAGAGGAACGACACAGACGAGTCAGGCCCTCACATCGTGAGAGCACATGAGGAAAGAGAAGAGTCTCCCTGGAGAAACAGGGTGTGACAGCAAGGGGAGGAATGAGGGGGGCAGGGACAGCTCCCTCACTCCTCAGGGGCGGACAGACAAGGCTCAGACAGCAGCCGCTCCCCACCTGCTCCTCTAACTATTATCTGAAGTGACAAACTTCTTGTTCATCCCCCCCCCCCAGGCTTTAAAAGCTCCTCCCCAGAAGGACTGGAGGGGAGGAGGAGAAGACAGATGAGAAGCAACGGGCCCAGGTCAGGGACCTCAGGTACAAAGCGGTGCTAAGGAGCGACAGAGCCAACTATCCCAGCACAGCGTCAATCCAAACTACAAACTCTGGGGGCCGGAGCGATAGTCCAGCGAGCAGGGCGTTTGCCTTGCATGCGGCCAGCCCATGCTGGCCGGGTTCGATCCCCGGCATCCCATATGGTCCCCTGAGCACCGCCAGGAGTAATTCCTGAGTGCAGAGCCAGGAGAAACCCCTGAGCATTGCCGGGTGTGACCCAAAAGCAAAAAAAAAAAACCTACAAACTCTGACAACAGAACTTAGCAAGGTGCCTGTCAACAGGGCGGGCGGGAGGGAACCTGGGGAACACGGGCGGAGGGAAGCCAACACTCGGGGTGGGATCAGTGCTGCAGTTCTGCATAGCCAAAGCTCGACTATCAATAACTTAGTCAATCATGTCACTTTAATAATAAATAATTAAAATAATGGAAACCGTAAATAAATAAAAAGCTCCTCGGGGAGCTCTGCCTGCCGCCGTCTGAAAAGGAGAGCAATGAGAGGAGACTGAACACCCGAGACAGGGTCGCTCTCTCCCCTGGCGGGAGAACAAGGTGGATGTTTCCTCCTGTGGAAGGCCCGGGGGAGGTCCCGGACCGCACGCACCGTGGAGAAGAACATGGTGAAGGTGTAGACAGCAGCTTCCAGCACGTAGCGGCTCCGGACGCGCGAGGACCACGGGCGGCAGGAACATGAGGTTGCTCAGGCACAGCAGGAGGCGTGGACAGCAGCTGGAAGCCGTAGGTGAGCGCATCCTCACTGGTCGGTGCAGCCCCAGCCCGCCACCCTGCGAGGGTGCAAGGACCCAGGGGGAGAGAGGACGTGAGACGCCCCCTCGCCAGCTGGACTCTGCGCCCACCGCCCCCGGGTGTCGGGCCACCCCGAGCCCCCAGCTCGCTCACCGGCCTTGCACTTCGCAGGGCGCCACATAGGGTAGTTGTGTGGCGCGGCAGCCTTGCACTGGCCGTGGGCCCGCAGTCGTCCACGCAGGGGGACAGGAAGGTCCGCAGCCGCACCTCTCCGCCGTGGCATTCCGGCACCGCACAAACCTGCAGTCACACGGTGCGGGATCATGAGGGCCACACCCCAGGAAGGGGCTCCCTCTCTGCCCCCACCTTGCCCACCCCAGCTCTCACCGAGGCCCCACCCCCACACAGCGAGCGCAGGGTGAGAAACCAGGTGCCCGTCTGCGGGAAGGGAGGCGCAGCCTGGCCATCCTGGAGTCGGCACTGACGGAGAGGAGAGAGGCCGGCCAGAGACTCTGAGGGGGAGAAGGAGGGGGCCCGTGTGGGGGCAGCACCTCGCGTCTGCCCCCTCCCACGCCGGCCTCCGCAGCCCGGCCCCCTCTCCCTTCCGCTCCTCACCCCACCTTTGGAGCAGGTCACCGCTGCGTCCCCCAGGCTCAAGGGCACCTCATGAGTCAGGCATCCGAACACCGTCACGTTTTCCTGGCGCAGGGGAGCTCTGGGGGACGGGGGGGGATGAGGATGTCACACCCGCCACCCACCTGCACCCCACCCCATCTGCAGAAAACCCCTCTGTGCTCTCCACCCGCAGTCTGCCTGCCTGCCTGCCTGTCTGTCTGTCTATCTGTCTCTGGTTCCGAGTAACAAGCAAGCTGGCGTAGAAAGAGCCTGGGTGCATCTCTGGCCACAGAACACAGGCAGCAGGATGCCATAAACTCATGGCACTCCCAAGGACGAGAGCCAGGGATAACGGGAACTAGAAGGCTAGCACCCTGAGGGAGAGGCGTTCAGAACTGCAGGAAGACCCGAGTGTGTTCTGAGGTGGGTTTCAAATGTCCCGTATTGGCTTCCTGGCGAAGCAAAGCAAAGGAAGAAGCCAGATGAGTTGGTAGCTGTGTGAGGGACTAAGACGGAAAAGCTCCTCAGAACCTGGGGGCCACAACACCCAGAGTGGGGCCACCCCAGGAACTTCTCAGACAAGCACGGGGTGGCGCCCCAAGTCTGGCTCCAGTCCAACAACCTCTCACTCCCCTCATGCTGGGGCAATGAGCCGGACCGTGATTCAGAAACAGTCACTTGGGAGGCGTATCAGTGGGGGAGAAAAAGGTCCTCCAGAGGCACAGAGCTTAGGGTCACTATCCAGTTCTGAACACAAAGGGAAAGCTTCGAAATACTGGGTGGGATGGTGGCAGATAAAAGTCACCGTGCGGTAATGCCACTCAGGAGGCTGAGGCCGAGAGTCAGCAGTGCGGGTGGGACACCTGCCAGGCAAGTGACTCCTCAGCATCAGACTGCTGAAGTGGCCCTGCGGTCCCCAGCACTGCAGGGCCCAAGCGGCACCACATCCTCAGGTCAGCACTGAACTGCTGGCGTGGTTGGCTGAGTATTGCTGGAAGTAGCCCCAAGGTCCTGAGCACTGCTGTGGCGTCCCACCCCAGCCCCACCCTCAAAATAGGGCTGCCCTGAATTCAGGGTCAAGCAAGTGAAGAGCATGAGCTGATCAGAATGCGGGATGATGTCCACTTGAGTAAGTGGATAGGAATGAGGAAAGGGAGAGTGAGGGGCTACAGTGGAGGTGCTGGTGGAATATGGGGTGTCTCTATTCCTAACTAACAAGCATATCTGGTCTCTCATCCAGACCCTACAGGGTCGAGGTCAAATCAAGAACTTATGGTCATGTCCAAGGCAAGGAAATAAGCAAAGCGTGAAACATATATAATCACAGCCAGAAGAGAATCTGAACAGGAAAACAAGATACTGAGGCTGAAGAACTGGCACTGTCTCGATCACTGGGCCACTAGGAAGCTGAGTGCCACGGAAGACCACATCAAGCAAGTCACCGAACAGCACCCAAGTGACCTGGTGAAAAATCGGGTCCCACCTGCCCGTGGTCTAGTGCAACTCCTGGCCGGGGAACCAGTCACATCACGGGACACTGCTTATGTGTCTTCCTCAGTTGGCGGAGCTTTGACTTTGGACAGGGTGTCCCCATACATACATAGACATACATATATGTATATATGTATATGTGTATATATGTCTGTGTATATATATATATAATATATACATATATGCATACATATATTGCTCGAGATGAGAGCCTTCTACTGAGAGTATAACACCTACACGGCAGAGCCTAGCGAGCTACCCGTGTTTTATTTGATATGCCAAAAAAACAGTAACAATTATAGACCTCATTCCCATGACCTGAAGGGAATGGTTTGAGGCTTTTCCTGTTCCTAGAGCAAGCAGATGCTCCTGGGGTACATTGCTTGCAACAGGGCGTATGGAGATGTTACTGGTGCCCGCTCGAGCAAATCGATGAACAATGGGAAGACAAGTGATACAAGTGAAGTGATACATATATGCACATATATGTAAATATCCATATACATATATCACATTTGTGTTCATATACATATATTCATATGTGCACATGTATCCATATATGTGCATATATGTATATACATACATGTATACATATACATGCATATATATACACACATACATACATACATTTTAATACAACTGTGCCAAGGGGAAACAAA